>JAMKPZ010000665.1:0-46375 GCA_024699675.1 Amphibolis antarctica | reverse complement strand
TTGAGCTCCATTGAATAAGGAGTCAGATCTTAATAAGAATTCCACAGAATATGCTAAACAGGAGAAGAAAGCACATTCTACCATTTTGCTTTGCCTGTCAGATGAAGTGATAATCGAAGTTGCTGATGAGAGTACATCTTTGGGACTGTGGCAGAAACTGGAGTCACTCTATATGACCAAGTCACTGACAAACAAATTACTGTTGAAACAAAGACTGTTTTCTATGAAGATGAAGGAGGGTACACCACTGAAACAGCATTTAGATAAGCTAAATGCACTTCTCATGGAGTTGAGAAACATAGGTGTTACCATTGAAGATGAGGATGCTACGCTCATTCTCTTATGTTCTTTGCCTTTGTCATTTGAGAATTTTGTGTAGTCTTGTGTTGTTGGTAAAGATTCTATTACCTTGGAGGAGGTGAGATCTAGCTTCCATTCGAGAGAGCTAAGGCATATGGTACAGCATGGTACAGGTGAAGCCAGTGGCTCAGGTTTGTCAGTACATCAACAGGAAATTAGAGGAAGAAGCCAGAAACAGTTTAATAACAAGGGCAAAGGCAAAAGCAAGTCCAGGGGCAAGTATTCTAAAGATACTTGCAACTATTGCAAAGAAAAGGGCCACTAAAAGACCAATTGTCCCAAGTTGAAAGGTAAAGGGAAAGCAGTTGTTGCAGAAGATTCAGCCTCTGAAGGTGACTTTTCCCTTACTGTTTGTTGCAGTGCATATTCCAATAGTCATTGGATTTTGGATTCAGGTGCATCACATCATATGATTCCAACTAGGGAGTATTTTGACACCTATGAGTAGGTGGAGGGAGGCCAAGTTACCTTGGCCAATGATGATGTATGTACCTGTGCAGGTGTTGGCACTGTTAAATTTAAATTACATGATGGGACTATTAGAACTTTGGAGGACGTATGGCATGTCTCAAATTTGGGGAAGAGCTTGATCTCTTTGATGGCTCTTGATGCAAAGGGCTATAGATATTTAGGAGGTGATGGAAAGATTAATGTCTTGAAATGCTCGCTAGTTGTAATGAAAGGAGCTAAGTTTGGTCCGCTATATATTCTGCAAGGCACTCCAGTTGTAGGAACAGTAGCTACATCTACATCTGATCAGTAAGATCTCTCTGTCATTTGGCACTCTAGGATGGGGCATTTGGGACAGAAAGGTATGCAGAAATTGAGTAGCATGGGCAGGTTCGCTGGGCACAAGTTTGCATGCATTGATATGTGCAAACATTATGTATATGAGAAGCAGAAAAGAGTGTCATTTGGGCGTGGACAGCATACTTCCAAGGGAGTACTTGATTATGTCCATGCAGATTGTTGGGGACCATCTCGGCAGTCTTCTTTAGCAGGTTCTAGATACTTCTTATCTGTTATTGATGATTATTCCAGGATGAGTTGAGTTTTCTTTATGCAGCATAAGAGTGAGGCATTTGCTTGCTTCAAGCAGTGGAAGTTATAAAACAGATAATGGCCTAGAATTTTGTTCACATGAATTTGAGAACTTTTGCAAGTCAGAAGGCATCACAAGACATTATATAGTCAGATACACACCTCAACAGAATGAAGTGGCAGAAAGGCTGAATAGGACACTCCTTGAGAAGGCACGTTGCATGTTGTCAAATGCAAATTTGGAAAAGAAATTTTGGGCAGAGGTTGTCAACACAGCTTCCTTTCTGGTGAACAGGTCCCCATCTAGTGCCTTAGATGGAAAGATACCCTTTAATGCTTGGATGAACAGATCTACAAATTACTCCAAGTTGAAGATATTTGGGTGTCCTGGTAAGTTGGAACCAAGGGCCAAGAAAGGTATTTTTGTTAGCTATGGTATTGGAATAAAAGGGTACAAAATTTATGATGCTGATTTAGGTAAAGTAATTCACAGTCGTGATGTTACTTTTGATGAAACATTTATGTTGCAAACCTCAGATAATCAGCATTGGGAGAATCACCAGAGTTGCATCACTCCATGCCTAATCAGGTGGAGCAACCCTTGACGTTGCCATGCAGTCCTGAGCATGGTGAGACCAAGGAAAATGATGATATTGAGAATTTGCAGAAGGTTGACAATAGGGAGGAAGATGTGGAGGAGCTACCACCTAGGACAATTGGAAAGGACCAACCTAGAAGAGATGTCTGTCCTCCCATTAGGTATGGCTATAGCAATTTGATTGTTTTTGCTCTACAGGTAGTTGTTGAGGTGGAGGATTCTACAGAACTCTCCACATATGAAGCTGCTGTGAAGGATCCAGAAGTTGGCCTGTGGATGATAGCCATGGAAGAGGAGCTTTAGTCCCTCCATAAGAACCAAACTTGGACTTTAGTGAAGCGTCCTCATGGTAGAAATGTTGTAGGTTGCAAATGGGTCTTCAAGAAGAAAGTCGGGACACAAGGCAACCAGGGAGTTCAATTTAAAGCAAGACTTGTCACCAAAGGCTACTCCTAGAAAGAAGGCATTGATTTTCCTGACATTTTTGCTCCTATGGTACGTCATACATCCATCAGAGTTCTTTTGGCTATTGTTACAGCTTGTGATTTAGAACTTGAACAAATGGATGTCAAGACAGCTACATGGAAATTTGGAAGAAAACATTTGGATGGAACAACCACCTGGGTTTGCTGTGAAGAATAGGTCAAATATGGTTTGCAAATTAGATAAGTCCTTGTATGGACTTAAGCAGTCTCCATGGCAGTGGTATAAAAGATTTGATTCTTTTATTACTTCAGTTGGTTTCCTTCGCAACAATTTTGATTCATGTGTTTATGTGAAGCCCTTGTTTGATAACACATATGTTTATTTGTTGCTATATGTTGATGACTATACGGGTTTTTGATGTTGTCAAAATAAATGCCCGTTCGTTTTAAAATTTATAAACTCCGCAAGCGCACGGTGCCTATTGTAGGTAACATGCAAGTATGGGTTGATCCACAAGGAACTAGTAATTTTCATAAATTCTAATATCAATTAATAAAACACAAAATATAGAATTTACAAGTTCGTCAAAACACTGTTTTCAGGACAGTAATTCACCCTGCGCATTACTAACTTCAAAAATCTCAAATTCGTATCTACACTTGTAGATAAAATCAATGAATGAAATAATCGTGTTCTACAAAACACCAAGGCTATGAAACTTTATGTACAAATACACAACATTCACACGAGACAAAACAAAACCATATTCACACATTCACATATTCACATATTCCATAACCAATAGTAAAACTCGATTTATACTAATTGAAAAGGTTAGTTGCAATGTAAATAAAATCCTACCATTAACCATTACACTAATTTCTACACTAGGAATTAAAAAGTACAATGTAACTACAACTACAGAGAAGTGATAATGAAGGGATCATTTGTTCTCAACAATTGGTATCAGAGTTTCCAAGTCGAGTGGGAGCGTTGTTGGAGAACACAAAGTAGGTACGTAGTTACAGGTGGAGGAGTCGGCTACCGGGCAGAACTAGTAGGTTGAGTAGAGCGGCATTTGAAGGAGAGTGTCGTAGGGAGTAGGTGGTTGTTTGTAGCAGACATCCCGTCAGAGAAGTGACATCCAGCTATAGGGAAGTGGTAGCTAGATAGTTCCACCTAGAATCCTAAAAACGTTTGTGATGGCAGAGGAGAGGAAGCTCGGTGTCGACAAGTTCAACGAGAGAGATTTCGGATTCTGGAAGATGCAGATGGAGGATAGTCTGTACTAGAAAGATATCTATCTGCCACTGTCGGGAAGGAAACCGAAGAAGATGGAGCAGGAGTAGTGGGAGCTTTTAGATCGAAAAGCTTTGGGGCTGATTAGGTTGTCATTGGCAAGGAACGCGTTGTTCAACATTACTAAGGAGACGATAATGGCTAGAGTCATGAGGGCCTTGTCCAACACTTATAAAAAGTCGACAGTGTCCAATAAGGTATTTCTTATGTGCTGACTCTTCAACATGAAGATGCGGGAGGGAACGTTGATGGCTAACCATGTGAACGAGCTCAACACGATATTGACTTAGCTAGATTTAGTAGAGAGTGTTCGATGATGAAGTCAGGGCATTGATCTTGTTGTCTTCGCTACTACGGAGTTGGTTAGTCATGGTGAAGTTCGAATCTAAATGAAGCAGGGACTGTGAAGACTTCAGGAGGTGAGGTACATCAATCTCACTTTCGTAAGCTAGCTTGTTGAGCAGGGTCACCATGTCGACATTGGAAGCGACAAGCGGCAAGTGGAGAGAGTCAGCTTCTCAAGGGCGGCACATGGTCCAAAGCTAGGTAAGCTAGACCTGGTTCACACAAACGTGTGGGGGTCGACACTCGTCCATTTACTAAGCGGCTCCTAGTACTATGTCACGTTCATTAATGACTATACCTGAAAGGTCTGAGTATGCTTTCTCATGCACAAGTTAGAAGTTTTCCAAGCTTTAAAGAATTGAAAGGTAGAAGTGGAAAACCAAATAGGGAGAAAGGTGAAATGCATCAAATCAGATAACAGAGGAGAATATGACAGCAAGGAGTTCATTGACTTCTGTGAGAAAGAAGTAGTCAGAAGAGTCTGGATGGTACCTAGAACCTTGCAGCAAAATGGGGTTGCCAAGAGGATGAACCAGACGTTGAATGAGAGGGCCCAGTGCATGAGGCTGGATGCCAGGTTTCCAAAGACATTCTAGGCAGAAGTAGTCAGCACAACTTGCTTGATAAATCAAGGGCCATCAATCCCAATTGACTTCCGAATGCTGAAAGAGTTGTGGAGTGAGAAACAAGTTAGTCTTTCTCACCTACAAATTTTTAGTTGTTTATCATACCAACATGTCAATGAGGACAAGAGTGATAAACTGGACCTAAAATTGAGAAAGTGCAACTTCATTGGGTATGAACAAGATTATCTTGGCTACAGGCTCTAGGATGACAAAGCCAAGAAGGTGGTCCATGCAAAAGACGTCATTTTTGAAGAGAAGCACTTATACAAGTACAGGAGTGTAGAGACAACTGAGTAGCAACCAGGTAGAGGAACCTGGCTATCGGTTGTAGAAGAGTGGAAACTGGTAAACCAAAGTTGGCCACAAGTTGAAGTAGGTGGGGGCCCCTCATGGGTCCCAAACAAGCTGGAAAGGGAGCTGATAGAAGATGACCGGGTTTCTAGAGATTAGATCGAGCAGATCCAGGAGTCTGATGGTGGGTCTGCCGAATGCTCAGGTGTAGAATTAGGAGTGGCATCTGGATGAGGTGTGGAGTGAGATTATGATAGGACCCACAAGATCGACGAGGGTCTCCCGACCTCTAGAAAGATATGTGTCATCTTTCAATTATCTACTACTTATAGATGATGGTAAGCTGGGGCATTACCCTGAGATGGTTGAAGCAAAAGATGTAGACCAGTGGGGTTAGCCATGTGGGAAGAGATGCAATCCCTAGAAACATGGCAGATGACTCTAGATGGTGAGAAGTCGAGACTCTACAGGAGTCTCATCGGTCTCCAAGGAATGTGAAACATGGAGATGGGTGCTAGTTGCAGAACTCACAGTAGGTACTACTAGAAGCCAAGCGTTTACTTGGAAGACAATCTCCAAGTGGGAGATTGTTGGGGTTGCTGGGTATGGAGACGGTCTTCCGCTAGAGAGCAGGTGATAGTCGGGTCCACGAGGCGGCAGCCATGTAATAGCAACCGGGTGCTGAAGTGTTCAGGTTGCAGAGTGAAGAGCGAACTTCTGCCAGAGAGCAGGCAGACGTTGGTTTCATAGGGTGGCAGCCGGGTATCAGGTATCGGGGTTGTGTAGAGAACCAGGAGTGAGAGTACAGGACCTTAACCTTATGGCCTTAAGTCTACGGCTTAAGTTTATGGCTGTAAGTATATGGAGATAAGTCTACGGACTAGCGTACAGCTACGAAAGGGTAGGAGCTGAAGTTCAGTAGAGTAGTAGCTTGACTTGTCTGGTTAGGTAGTAGCCAGCCTAGGAGGACCGACAGCTGGGTCGATTCAGTAGAAGCCGGCTAAAGGACTGGTGCAGCTAGAGACGAGTCGCAAGCGACTACAGGTCTAACAGTCGAGTGTGTCCATATGGCTACTGGGTGGTGATAAGCTCGAGGCTGGTGATAAGCTCGAGGCTGACGATAAGATCGAGGGTCCTTTCGTATTGCGTCTTTTAGGGTTCTCTTATGTGTCCCTATATAAGGGTTGTAACGTGTCCTATCCACCATGAACTAAGGCTATAAGGAAAACGGTTGTAGCAAGGAAGAAAGCTTGAGTGTTGTTGTCGGTGAGCAATCTGAGGAGATGTGTGTTGTTGGGACGTGTACGGGTTGAGGAGTGTTGGGTGACCGTGACGTGGTCGCGAAGGGATAATGAAGGGATTGTTTGTTCCCAACATTACATGTAATTAATGAATCAATAGAAGGAAGAAGATGCTCTAATAAGCAACATTCCACCTCAGTCTAAAAGTATACTGAAATAAATGATGAATTAGATAGTATACTTACAGTTGTTCCAGAAACTATTTTTATAGAGACAGAAAATTCTTCAAAAGATCAGGTAGACACTATTGAGGAAATTTTGAGAAATTTAAAAGCACAGTGGTCTGCTATATCTGTCTCTATAGAAGAACAAGATGAAGTTTCTAAAACACCTGATGATCGATATTGGGTGAATATTTGAAGAGCTTGAAGAAAAGTAAAAATGATGCAATTGTATGGACTGATGCACAAGAACAGGTTGGCGAACTATTATAGCTAGAACATATAGTAGAACCAGTTTTTGAGCATGTGTCAGTTGATGAACAAGTTATAGAGGAAGCTCCAGAAGTTCACATTTCAAATTTTATGGAAGAGCATTATAGTCCTCCAACAATTTCAAAGGAACAAACCATAGAAGAATCTCTTGATTTGCAAGCTGAATAGGAGTATGTCAATCAGCAACGAGAGACATCACAAGTGTAGAATGAAGATAATTTGAGATTGGTTGTATATCAGTCACAGACAGAGAATGTTGAAGATTTTCCAAGCACTTCACATTTTGTTCCTAAAGAAGGTATTTTAGTAGAAAATCTCTATTTTAGAAGTCAAGAATGTCTGGACAATTATTATAAATTTTTGAATCTTGAAATACTATATGAAAGACTTATAAACTTTAAAGGTTTACAGGAGATCAAGGATCTCTTATAGTTTCAAGGTTTGCTAGACATAATACCAACAAGCTGTAAGTTAGATGTATTTAAAGAAGTGATAGCTTCTTTTTATGCTAAATTGCATGTTGAGGAAAATAGATTATTTAGCAACATTGATAACACTATTTTTGAAATCTCTCCTCAGTTGGTATATGATACACTGAAATTGTAAAATGAGGGTGTACTATTAGATAGAACATCACTTAACTTGCTAGATTGGAACCTTAGTTCAGTAGCAAGAAACCCTTAATCATATGGTAGATTACAGTATTTAGATGAATTAAATGGTAAAGCCAAATTTATAGCAAAAATTCTGTAAGTACGGATTTTTTAGAAGAAAGGGCATATTGAACACATAAAGAAAATTTGTTTATATGCAACCTATGCTGTTATGCAAAGAATACAATTGAATTGGTGCAAACTGTTTTTGGATTCCATTCAGCAAAGACATTTAAAATTATTTTATGAAATTAGTCTTGTCAAGTTCATAATGGGCATAGGATATGATGTAAATTAGTGGCCAAGAAAATCCTTCAAGATAAGATCATTTACAGTTGTAGAATATAAGAAATTTATTTCTAAAGCACTAGTTACAGTAGTACAACAACAATCAATAACAGAATAGTCACAGCCTTCGATTGCACAAGATTTGTTAACTCCTGCAGAAATTGACTATATTATACAATTAGGAGAACAAATTGGTCGATAAGTATCACAAACTATAATTAGTACTGTTCAGAATCAAAGGAGGAATCAAAGCTAATTTGTATTTTTCTAATTTCTTGTGTTGATTTGTAGTGCTAAAACTATATGTTGAACCTTTGTTTGTAAATGTTTACATTTTAAATTACTTGTTACAAACATATAGTTTACTAACTGTTCAGTTATACTTTCTCTTATTTATCTGTTCAGTTAAAGTTGGATTTATTAATTCTAACTCTCTGAATGCTTTCAATTATTCTCTAACTTGAGTACTTTATTGAATAATGATAGAAAGGGGGAGATATATTTGAAATTTGAAAATTAAAATAATAGATAATTACAACATCAAATTAATTTTGTCATCATCAAAAAGGAGGAGATTGTTGAGTATTATGTTTTGATGATGAATGCTTAATTAATGTTTAATCATAATTTGATGGTAATTTAAAAGTCGTAATTATATTTGCTAATTATCTATTTAGTTATTACTTGAACATAACTAGAAATATTATTGAACTTAATGCTAAATTATTTAACACTTGAATATTCGATTCAGGATAAGTGTTTTAACTTAGTAGTTTAAGTATATTTAATTTTTTAAAACACTTAGGCTTGATATTTGAATGGGTACATTTAGTTAAATAAGTGTTAGATATGAATATAGTTCATAACATAACGATAGAATGTCACGTGAAAGTTTAAGTTCACACGTGATGATAGATTCGGTGTTTTACGTTAAAAGACCGGCATTTTAACATGAACACGTGATTTTTTTAAGTCAGGCACGTGTGTCTTAAAGTGCACGTGGTGTGTGAACAACGTCGGTGTTTTAACTAAAGAACTGTAACTTTAAGCATAAAGGATCAGTATTTTAGCAAGACACGTGAGATTTTTAAGTTAAACACGTGAGATTCAATTTTTAAGTTGTGAATAGTACTTAGGTATTTTAAAGGTATAACTCTAAATATCTTTTGGATATTTATGTTAAAAGACCTGAGACTATATAAATGGATTTAACGGTTGAATATTTCAACGTTTTATTTTTGAATCATTCTTAAGTGGTCGTGTACGGACATAGTTATGCATTTACAGGTAAAACATAGATGTGATCGTGGACTTTGAAGAATTCAAAGAAGAGTAATTGGATTGTTAAAATCCCAGAATATTCTATAAAAGAAATGAAGAATGTTCAAGACACAAAATGCATGTTTTGTACTGAACGTGAGATGTAAAAGAAGTTATTGAAAAATTCAATGACACGTTCAAAATTTTCATGGACATAGTGGAAGATATGGAGGAAGTGTATTTCACTCTATAAATACACTTGAAAACCTCAAAAACAAAAGTGCACTCACATGCAAGCATTCATATAGCATCAACAGAGCCTTAGAGAGAAAAGTGCATGCATTTTGAATACATAGTCCAGCTCAAGTTCAATATCAAGTTTTTTGAAGAAAAAGATTAAGTTCAACTTGAAGCAGATGTTTAAAGATCGAAGCATCATATTGAAGTTTAGCTTGAGGTTGAAGATTGTTTGTGAAGTTTCAACACTTTTGATTAAGTAAGACTCTTGCTAAATAGTTAGATTTTATAGAGAGGAAAAATTGTAATTTTGCTATGTAGAAAAATTGTTGAATTAGCAAAGCAAAATCATTTCCTTTTACTCTTCTTATGTGAATATTAAAGTTGTAAGTTGAATTCACAAAAAGTGTTTGTGCTTAAACATTTTAATAAATCTCATTGAATAAAGTTGAGATTTAATTGAAATTTATGAGTGATTGTGTTCTTGTTATCTGCTAAGGTTTAATTATCTTAAAGACATAATTTACCCCCTTCTTGTATTCCTAAACACTGTTAAATTGATCTTACAACACCTTAGGAATAGCCTTCGGATGCAAAATCCTCATGTGCAAAGTTCTACGGTGGATCTAACAGATGATATGAGTTTTCCCCCTTTCAACCCTTTTTATATGGGTGCAGACACAACCAATTTGTTATAATGATTTCAAAAATCATTATAATGGTTCACTATTACACATGAGATATTCTACCCAAATTAATCTAGCGATAAATTCATTATAACAAATTTGAAATTCGTTACAATGTTTTTCTTTCTTTTTGTGGGTCATCCTAAAAATCATTATAACAAGCTAGGGTTTCATTATGCCAAAAGAGTCTGCCTCAAAATGGTCTCGAATTTTCTTCTAAGTCCCAGATTGTTATAACGAAATGTATGTTCATTATAATGAAATTCTCAATTAGACAGAATGTTATACCGATGTATAACGATGGACTTTCTACAATAAATCGTTACAATGATTTGAAATTCATTGTACCGAATTTCCCTTTTTAAAGTTTTTTTAAAATTAATAATTCATACATTTTTCAAGCAATATCATTCAACCAACATATTTCTAAGTCTCTCCTAATCTTAGTGGACTTATACCAATATTTCATGTATTATGAAATTTCATGCTAAATTTGAATTTCATTAAAATCCAAGAATCAAATATCAAATATCCTTGAAACTCTCCAAAATTTCTCTAAATTGTATCCTTCAATTTCCTTAACAAGAATTTTGATCCATCATCAATCCATATACACATGTATCAACTTATCAATCAACTCCAATACATTAATCATAAGATCATTATAACTCACCCTATCTCTATATAGGATTCAAGATCATACATAGCTATTATTTCAAAGACTTAACTTCATATATAGTAATTTCAATCATGATTTAATCATTCTCATAATTATCTAAATATCTATTTTTGTGTAATAGCTCCCCCTAAATGTGAGCCATCACACTTCTTGAATTTTAAGTCACGTTAGTAATAAGTTGTCCATATACTTTCAAGACATAAACATTGTGACTACAACTTATTTCTATTCACATAGTAGCAAGACAATAAATTCAAAAATGTTGTACATGCCTTGGTCACTTTCCATCCCTCTTTTTCAATTCCTATAAATTATGTAGAGATTAAGGATTTTGGTACCCACATTTTCTTGGGTTCTTAAGGGTTAGTTTTCAAAATATTGAATTTATTTCCAACAGGTAACCATATTTTCTTTTGATTTCTTTTATAATGGTGATTTCTTTTGATCACCATTATAAACTCTTCTAATAAATCCACTATAATATGGAACATCATCATACTTGTAATAAGGATTATACTTGAGAGTGCATCTATGCATGTGACCTCTAAAGTTATTTGTAGTGCTCCTAGATGCATTGATTAATAATTGTTTGATTTTATTTTTCAACATGTTATTCTCTTCTCTTAAATCACAGTTAATACAATTAGCCTTACATTTCTGGTCAAGTGCATCTTTACTTTCCTTTTCTAGTCTACTGATTATATCATGCAAAGATTCATTTTCCTTTTGAAGCTTAGAAAGATATGCAACATTGTATTGTTTTTCATTCAAAACTTTATTCTCCTCTCTAAGTTTTTGAATCTCAATCAAAATCTTGTCATTTTCTTGTTGTAACTTATCAACATAAGAAGTTTCCTTTTTTAACAATTTCTTTAGCTCTTTATATTTATCATGCAAAGTCAAATATGTATCCATGAGCTCATCATTGTCATAATTATCATTATTATTATCAACAGAGTTTTGTGAATCAAAATACACCTTCTCTTCTTTTGCCATGAAGCACATGTTGGCTTGATCTTCCTTTGAGGCATCTAATTCATCGTAACCTGAAGAGCTAAGTTTATCTCACATTGCCTTAAGGGCTTTCTTGAATTTTTCCTCCTTTTTGAATCTTCTGTTCATCTTGTTTTTCAAGCAGTATCTCAAAATCTCGAATTCATATTAGATATGAATTCATTTTCATGCATTTTAAATAACTCATATTTATGCACCAATTGATTGATTTTGGACTGTTTGACTTGAGAGGTACCTCCAGCAACCTCCAAGCCTCATTTGCAATAGTACAAGTGGACACTTTATTAAACTGATCAGACGATAAAGTGCAAAACAAAGTGTTCATCCCCTTAGCATTTAGTTATATCAACTTCTTTTGATCCTCCATCCACTGATTATAAGGAGTGGTAGAGATCTCCATACCATTGATCATAACATTCCATAAGTCCACATTACATGAATTTAGGAAAACAATCATCCTATACTTCTAGTAACCATAATTGTCATCATTGAAAAAATGTGAGTTGTTGATGCTTTGGCTATTGATCATTTTGGTGGCCATTTGTATTTATGTAACTATTAAATCAACACAAACAACCTTGACTCTAATACCAATTGTTAGAATCGATCACAACCACTAAAAGGGGGGTGAATAGTGGTTTTTTGCCTAATCAAATCACTACTAAAAACTAGTACAAACCAATGATTAAGGTCGAATACCAAATCAACTACAACAAGGGTTTTTGGTCACACCCTCTAACCAACCTACACAGGAGTTTGTGGTTGCACTCTTCAACCAACGTACATAGGAGTTTATGGTTGTACTCCCCAACTCACCAAGGATTTTACGTCGAATCCTCCAACCAACTAAGAATTTAAGGTTGAATCCTCCAACCAACACAAAATGAAAAGTTTTAGGTCAAACTTTCAAACCAACCACTCCAACACAGAGCAATCCATGCGTGTTTTGATGGAACACATGTCCAAACTAACAAGAAAAACAAGAACCTGATCCCTTGTGATCAAAACAGAAATGAAATCACCTCAACGATGCCTTGTAGAGAATCTTTAAGCTTTGGCACCTTCAAGATCACCTTCCTTTGGATCAACAATGACCTTCAAAGTGTGGCTGGACATGAGAGCACAAGTCGTGAAGAATGAGTGCACAAGTCATGAAAAAGGGATGTGAAAAGGTAGTGAAATGATCTCCTATTTATAGATTTAAAGTGAGAACAACGGCTACTAATCTTGGAAAAATCATTATAACATTTTTTGAATTATTATAGATCAATTTTACAACTTTAACCTATATTTTAAAAGAATCATTGTACCAAACCTATGTACCAAACTCAAATTCATTATAACATTTTTCCAACAATTATAATGATTTTCCTATGTGCCTAATCTTAGATTTTAGATTATCTAGAATCAAATCTTAAATAGCTAAATATTTCAAAAACTTTCCTAAGTAATGGCTAATTCAAAAATCATTATAACATTTTTGTGAAATTGTTATATCGATTTTTCTTAGATATCCAAAATTCCAGATTTCTTAGGATTATTTCTCTAAGTAAATATCTTTTCAAAAACCTACCTAAGTGTCAATTTGAATAAAAAATTTGTTATAATAATTTTGTAAAATCATTATATCGATTTTTCCAGATACCTTAATTTACAAGATATGTTTCTAACGGAATTATTTTTCAAAATATTTCCTAAGTGTTAGGACAAAATCAAAAATTGTTATAATGATTTTGTCAAATTGTTATACCAATTTTTTAGGAAGTTTAAGTCATGTGACCTATCATGTGAATAGTGAATTGTTATAACGAATGTGAAAATTCGTTATACCAATTTTGGTCTATGAAAGTTTTAATAAGTGTACTAGTGTCTAAATGAATGACCTGTACTAGTGTCTAAACCTTTTTATGTGTATATTTGTGCTCGTGACTTGTCTTCATTATCTTCATCATCTCATCTTTAATTCTTGTATTTTCTTTGGCTTTTTAACTTCATGTAATTCCTTCATTCCTTCCTTCATTCTTCTTCTTTCATTCTTCTTCTTTCATCCTTCCTTCATTCTTCATGACTTTATGACTTTGAATCTTTATCTCCCTGATGGCTTTATGACTTTGTATCTTCATTTCCTCCATGCCAAAGTTGTTTGACATCATCAAAATTGAAAGTACGGGTTGTGCGTTAAAGGGGAGGTGAATAGCGATTTAAAATCGAATCACAAATTCATTAGTAATCATTTCGATAAATATGCACAACAAAAATTGTAAAGAGAATAAGAGCATAGGGGTTTTTTAGGTGGTTCCCTAACTAGGTATGTCCACCCCTAAGCTTTTTAAACTTGAGCCTAAATCTAATCCACTATCTGTAAAATAATTACAAACAAGTGTTTAAGGTCAAGCAACAAACCAACTACAACAGGAGTTTGTGGTCACACTCCCCAATCAACCTACACAAGTGTTTGTGGTCGAACACCTCAACCCACCAAAGATTTTAGGTCAAATCCTCCAACCAACCAACATAGGTGTTTATGGTTGAACACCTCAACCCACCAAGGATTTTGGGTCGAATCCTCCAACCAACCAAGGATTTTAGGTTCAATCAACACAAAATTAAGAGTTTTAGGTTGAACTCTCCAACCAACAAGACTTTGTAGTAGAACTCTCCAACCAAGGATTTTAGGTCGAATTCTCCAATCAACCCCAATTTGATTTTTCAGGTTGAAACTCAACAAACCAACAAAATCAAAGCTAAAGAACCCAAATTAAAAAGAGCAAAATAGTGTCCTTGCAGTGCTTAGAGAGAATTTGAGAGAGGAGATCTAAAACACTTGCAAAGCTAAAAAGAATCGATCAATGAGTGCTTAAAACCACTTATGTGAATGCCTTGAAGTTCAAGAATTCATGTATACAAAGATTGGGTCATTAGGGACTCTAAACTAGGTGGTATTTATAGGATAATTGTGCTTAAATAGCTAGTTAACAACTAGTTTGATCAGTTAATTCATTATAACGATTTTCCAGATCGTTATAATGGTTTTCTAATGGTCATACTTTTCTTGGTTTGGATAGGCAATTCGGAATAACAAATGGTGTTCCAAAATGTTCTAGAGGCAAAATAGATATCCAAAATGGATTTTGGAATATTATTTTTGGGTAGCTAAAAATGTGAAATAAGAATGGAAAATCAAACTAAAAATAGATAAACTGAATTGTGTAATGCAACAATTCAGAATTTTGTTTTGCTGAAAACGGATATCCAAATGGCACAATTCAGAATTTTGTTTTGCTGAAAACGGATATCCAAATTTGGCCTGGGAAAAATTGTAGGTAAATTAGATAACAAAATGGATAATCTATTGATATTCCATTTTGTTCTAGATTTGGGTCCCTAAAAGGCTTTATAGGGAAATTTGGATAACCAATTGAATATCTGAATCAAATTTTGAATTTCCCTTGGGTACTTAAATAAGATGTCTAAAATGTGTCTAAGGTGTGAAATGCTTATGGATATCATAAACTAAGTGAAATACGAAATAAGTAAGTGAAAGCAACATGCACGCACATATGTCTTGGATGCCAATCTTCATGTGATAATGAGGATTATATTTCCAACATTCGAAAGTTCCGAGGTGGTATGTGTTGGGGTGGATGGATGTTTTGAGGTGTGGTGTTCTTGCTAGTCTTCCTCATGATTCTCATCGTTCATGGCCTTAGTTGTCTCACCTTGACTTTCTCTTAAGTCTTTGTTTGAGATTCTTGTATTTGACTTGACTTCATGTCTTTACCTCCAATCTTCATGACTTCATGTTCCTTTATGTCTTCATGCTTAACATTATCAACACATGTAGAGGTAAGTTCTTAACAAAAACCTATATAGGGTGAGTTCCAACAGATTGCACCCATCAAAGCACATCAATTATAGGGCTTCAATGATGCTGATTGGACTCAATGTCCACTCATTCAATGATCTATCACAAGCTTTTGCACACTGCTCAGAGGATCACCCATCTCATAGAAGTCAAAAAAGCAACCCACTATAGCATGATCTTTTGTAGCAACTATGAGTGAGGTCATTTGGATTCGTAATCTCATTGTTTCTCAATTTAAAGCCACCACAAAGTACTATGATAATTTAATTGGCAACATTGCAAATAGCAAAGAACTCGATGTTTCAATTTGAGTGTGTTTGTGCACACTCCATGATTTGGAAGTTTATTGTGTTTTTAATATCATAAATGTCTAAATTTTATTCCTAGATGTATACTATGATTACTTTAGCTTTCCTTAAACTTTTGTACTAAACTTTTAGTTCTTAGCCTTTTGTGAATTCCATGATTTATCATACTTTCATTGATGTTTCCATGGAGGAATAGATTTCCATTTTGTCAAAATGAAGTTTAACACAAAATTGGCATTGAACGAAAGGAACACAAGGCCTAGTGTATCCAATGGAAATTTTAAACCTGAAGCTACCAAAAGTTTGGTGGACTTTGTCCATCCCTGAAATGAGGTATCATTCATGTCAGCTTATGAAATTGATGAACTTTGATATTAGAAGGAAATGGCTATAACTTGGTAGCTTGTGTTGGAATGGAATGTTGAATGGTACTCTAGTTCTCATATGCCATTCTAATCATTTTCTATAAGAAGGTTGTGCATAAGGTTGTCAACTATCATATTACTTTATGTTTGAACATTATCAACTCAATGTGGTCTTTTCACTTTAGATAAGCAGATTTTCTGTGATTGATTTCTTGTAACTTTATGGGATATTTTTACTTAGGTTCCATTATTCTTTTCACTAGCTAGTAGAACTCGTTATTACTTTTTTCTATCCCCTCCATCCTTCTTCTCTTCTTTCTCATGTGTTATCTATTTTTTCTTTGCAAGTCTTGGTACATCCTTGTCGGAGCTAGCTAACTCAATGGTGTAAATTTTTAAAATTTCCATTGTAAATTGTGGTGTTATGATCACTTGTACGTTTTGTGTTGACAATGTATATATGTTGTACGTTTTTGAAATGTAATATGACAAATTTTACTTTATCAATAAAATGTAATTTTTGTAGATGTGCATGGATTTTTGGTATGCAAAAGTAATTTTTTTGTAATGTATCTTATATATGAATAGTATTACAAATTTTCATTAATCTATTATAATATATATCTTTTTTTGTGATGACCATTGTGGCAGTCATGGCTATCACCATTAATTCTTTTGTGACAGCCATGGCCATCCCAAAATGTCTAAATTTTCAGTCTAGTAGTGACTATTTTCCCTATTTTGTGATGACTTAGGCAAACTTTTGTAACAATTATGTCCATCACAAATTGAGTATTTGTGATGACCTCTTGTGATGGCACAGCCATCACAAAAAGTGTGACGGTCTTAAAACAATTACAAAGTTGTTGTATCATCACTTGTTGCTACAAATGCCGACCATCATAGCAACCATCATAGAAACCCTTTTGTGATGGTTTTTTGACCTTTTGTAATGGTCATGGCTGTCACAAAAGACCTATTTTCTTATAGCAAAGCACATAGATTGATCTACATTTTGACTAAGCCCTTGAACAAGTTTATATTTGGCCATCTAGTTGGTAAAGTGGGTCTAACTATTATCATCAACCCAATTTAAGGGAGAGTGTGAACTTTATGTTGTTAAGTGTTTGTTATGTTATTTAATAGGTTAATTGTTCATTGTTGTTGTTGACTCTTGGGTTTTGGATCCTGGTTGACTTTTAGGTTCACTGTTGTTGTTTATCATTAATATTTAATCCTCCTTTCTCTCTCTTTGAGAGGCAAGGAGTTTGTTTGCATGCCTATTGCAAACCTTGAGTCGTTTCTAGGGTTTGCTCTCGTTTTCCCTATTTCTCTATTTTCAATGGATTTCGATATGTGGTGCTTGCTCGATCCTCTAGTTCAAAGTTTTGTAAGGTGATTCTAATGTTTAGATCAATTGAAAATATTTTCCTCCTTTCCTATTTACAATGAGATTACAAGTTCTTTACTACTCATTCCGCCCCAATTGCTCTCGAGTTCTAACAATGTCGAGTGTGAATGTGGCTACTGGAAAGGATGGAAAGCATGGCCAACATGGCATATTTGGAGCCATCCTTTCCGGTTGTCTTCTTGACAACTAGTGAACACAACCAATTAATGTTCTTACAGGTGTGAAGTTCATTGAGTGTATTTGATGATAACTTTTTTTAAAATTTTGAGAGTTGAATAGAGTTGAAATTAAAATTAGTTTCATAAATAGAGTTAGAATTATAATAATTGCATAATAATTTTGATAATAAAAGTTTATATGTTAGAATCTGTATAATAATAATAATATTCAGTCTTTATTTGTACTCATGAAATTCATGCAAATTGATTTGAAATGAATTCAATTTCTATCGATCACTTGTTTGTGCTAGTAAAATTGAATTCAATTCATTTCTGTTAATACTATTCATTTTTCAAGTTAAGATAAAAATGAAATTTGGGCTCATGAGATATGAATCGTTTAAAATCTAGCTAACTCAAGTTTCCTTAATTGCTCACTTCCGTCCAACCACAGGAATTTTTAATATTATTTAATTCAGAAAGATACACAAATATCTCTACATTGAATTTATTTCTACTCAATTCAATTCTACTCAAAAAATGTATTTCCGTTAATTCATTTTCGACCAATTTCACATACACAAATATACCCTAAGAATGATTTTAAAAGTTAAAAAAAGTTAAAACCAAATTAAGCCTAAGAGTCTAGGGCAAGAAGTGGGATTGAGTGGTAATACCATTGATGGTATGAGTCGAGGGACTTGCTGGGTAACAGAGGATGTGAAATACAATTTGCTAGTTGCAATGAGGATGTGGAAGACAATACTTTGCAGATGAAATGCATTTAATATGTATTAAGTGAAATCAAAATTGGTCTTTGAAATCCCTTCGAGAAGTGTTTAGATCTGAGATATACAGGAACGTCACGCAATAATGCAACGAGACAACGTGAAAAGAAAATTACCGCAAGGTCTAAGTTTCCTTTTAGAAATATTATAATATTTATAATAGTATTGTTATCAGTAGCATATTAATATTAAAAATATTAATATATTGATAATTTCATGGATTAGTATTAATTACAACATTCAATATCTATTATTTAGTGTAATTGTAATATTATATTCGTATTATATTGATTCTGTTAATCTATTACAATATATTTCAATGTTATAGTAGTTATCGTACATTGATCATTACATTAAATAATATAATAAGATTTAAACATATTTTAATGTATTAAATGGGTAAAATTGTCGTCAATTTTTATAACAAAACATTCGTATTCTATGCATATTTAAGATTTCCCGTGATTTAAAAGTTCGTCTAATCTTGTCACGTGCTACCTAAAAAAGTGATTTCGACGGGAGAAAGGTCAATGTCAGATGCAAAAATGCATTGAATACCACTGGTGAATCTGCAGAAGTCCCCACTGGTGAATTATCGCACCACTGCTTTTATTTATTTATCTGTACTGCTACTTCGTTTTGATAATATATATATATGGACAGGAGGGCAAATGGGCAAATGTAATCAGCTATCCTGGTGACAGCTGTGACTGCATAGATGTATGTCATAATTTATTATTTTGTTTACAAGAAGTGTTAAGGATTTCGAGAGATATAGTTATAAATTTATAAGAAATTTGTGTTCGAGTAGAAATTTAAATTTGAGATTTTAAAATTTAAAGAAATTCTTAAATAATCATACCATCACTTCAATGGTATGTTTTAATTTATCATTATAAAAGAAATTTTTTTTGTTTTTAACTTCTTCATGTATGGTGGAAAAAAATTTATACATTAGAGTTTATGAATTGATAATGCACATATGAAAATTTATGTAAAACTAGAAATTCAAATATAGTTTTCATGTATGAAGAATGTTTAAGTTTGAATTGGTATTTGTAAAGATTATGTTCTTTCATTTTGGACAGTTATTTCTTATGGACCATCCTAGTCTTTTTTTATCTTTGTCTTTGTCGTCTTCCCTCTTTCCTTCTCCTAGAAACGTCTCCTCCTTCCAAACCAACAAGAAGAATTCGTCGCATCTCCACCGCTACTTGCATTGTGATTTCCAAGATGGTATTTGAGCATATTGAACGGTGATACTCCAACAACAAAGTGTCCTCCACGATGTCAATAGCTGGAAGAGCTGTAATAACAAAGCACTTTGTTTCACTAAAAGGCGATAACCTGGTGATGAAGGAAGAAAACTGAGAGGGAGACTATTGAGGAAGCTCAAAGATCTCCATTTTTTCACAGATCCGACATTTTTTTTACAAAATGAAAGATTGGGACTCACTTGTGCTTGCATGCGACTTCAAAAGGGAGAAGAAATTGTACCTAAGCTCGCACATCAAATTGAAGCCTTCAGTACCTACAACCATTTGATGTTGAAAATAGGGGACTCCACACACCAAAGATTTGAAGGCTGGACCTTGTGCTCACATGCTGGATTAGGGCCTATTGATTGATGGAGGTGAAGGATCAAGGCTATGGTGTGTGGTGAAGTAGGTGAAGAAGCAAGATTGGTTCTTTCTTGGATCTCCCTCTTCTCTTGCTCTACCCCTCTGTATATAGGGGAGACCTTCACCACCTTTCTACCCCCTCCTCTTCCTTTTCTCCCTAATGGATGGCCATTACTCATTTCTAGCCATTAATGCTAAAACAGTTGTTTGTTACATATCATGTGTATTAACGGGCTTTAATGACCATTTACTAACATCTCCCACTTGGTTATAAAGACTATGCACAAAATTTCATACATAGAGATGTTAACTTTCACTCCCATTATTGGTGGAGCGTGCAATTCCTATTTTCCATTCCCACTATTCATGAGAATGTTCCTCATTTTCATCATCCATGTAAATGTTCCTTAACCCATCAAGTTCATAAACTTGATAATTTTTTCCACTTCAATTCCTTTTGTTAAAGGATCAGCAATCATATCATTCATGGGTATGTAAGTTAATTTTATTTCCCCCTTTCCAATAATATCACGAATATAGTGATAATGTATGTTTATATGCTATCTTGAACTATTTGCACCACTACGAATCAAACTAATTACTATTTGGCTATTGAACCATTGATAAGTCTGAGATTTAAATCATTCAAAAATCTCTTGATCCAAACAATATGTGATGCAACTGTATTACAGGTAATATATTTTGCTTCATGTGTGTATTTTTTCACACCCTTGCTTCCTATCACCCCAAGATACAGTTGCACCTCCAAAGATGAACACATGTCCGGAAGTAGACTTTCCATCATCTTTGTCGCCTCTTAGATCTGCATCTGTATAACCAAGCATTTCCAATTCATCCGCTTGATATGTAAGCTAATGGTGCAATGTTCCTTTCAAATATTTCATTATTCTTTTGACAACTTTCTAATGTTTTATTCCGGGATTACTTTGATATCTACTAACAAGACTAACAACATATGTCAAGTCCAGTCAAGTATACAATATAGCATACATCAAACTTCCAAACACTTGAGCATAAGGTACTTTTAAAGGTTCTTTCCCCTTTCTAGGACATTTGTCCCTACTTAGTCTTTTCCCAAAAACATATGGTGTTGGGGTTGAGGAACAACTTTCCATTCCAAACCTTTTTAGTATCGTACGTAGATATCTTTCTTGACTTATACTCAATATCCTAGACTTCCGATCTCTAAGGATCTGAATTCTAAGAACTTAAGATATTTCCCCCATGTCCTTCATCTCAAACTTTAAGCTAAGTTCCTCTTGTCAGGATTGAATGACTTCACTAGAGGGGGGTGAATAGTGAAACACCCTTAAGAGTTTTCACTATCACTTTAAGTGTTTTACAGGTTCACACCCCAACCTTTACACCTCTTTGCTTTTCCAGGCTCAGCAAAGAAAAATCCTTATAGTATTTATTTTTAAGGCTCAACAAATAAACCTATCGACTACGAATACACCCATTTTGCAAAATACCTCACCATAGCACGATGAGAAAGCTTTCGCAAACCTTGCAACACTAAGTGAGATTGAAAATTCGAGCACAAAAACACAAGGAATCTCACAAAGCACACACACAGCAAGAGCACAGGAAAAATCCACGAAAATTCCTTCAGTAAAAGCACACACAAAAATGTGTCTTTTCTTCTTGCTCTATAGTCTTTTTATAAAGATTAAATTGCCAAAAATAACATATGTCCATGTATTCCTGTCACACACCAATTTTAGAATCTTCAATTTGAATTTTGAAAACTTCCTTTTTTTTTCTAAATTTGCATATCTTTAATCTTTTGTTCCTGCAAGAAAATCTCCAAAAAATCCATCAATTAAAGATTTATATGTTAATATATGCTAGGTATAATCAGTGCTGATTTCTTAATTTACAAGATTTACTTTTCCCAATGGATTTATTTCATTTTGGAAATAATTTGAAATAAGAACCAAAATTTGAAATAATGTTTTACGAAAAATGAATATTTGAAAATTATAGGAGAGGGATTTCTAAGGCATATTGTAGTACAGAAATAATTAGAATAATCATTCGGATATCTGAATGATGTTTCAATTTTTTCTAAAGTCAATTTGGAATAACGTTTTGCTGAAAATGGTTATCTGAATTTGACTTGGGAGGAATTTCTAAGATTTATTGTATTGTAGGGAAATTCAGATAACCATTCGGATATCTGAATCATGTTCTAAATTTTTCTGTCTAAGGTGTAATTTTTTAAGTGTGATTATTAAGTATGATAACTATACAGTGAGCCGTAGACTTATGGTCATAATTTTACGGCGAGCTGTAGACTTATTGGTGGAACTTCTGTTTTTATTAAATTGGCTTTGGCAAAACTTCCATTTTTTTTATTTAACTTTCTCTAGCAAAACTTCTGTTTTAGACGTAGAAGCTTTCTTGATTGTTATAACGAATTTAAATTCATTATACCATTTTTGTTCTACTTATGTTATACTAGGTGTGCTTTAAAATACCAAGTGCATGACTTAACCTAGTGATTAAGCCTTTTGTGCAGTAACTTCCCTCGTGGCTTAAGATAGTAAATTATACTTAACATCATCAAAATATATCTTCCTTAACACCTTTTTTATTTTATTTAACATGTCGGTATTATTTCCACCAGCAAGTAAAATATCATCCACATATAGGGACAATATAATAAACTTACTCCCACTTTTTTTGACATATACATAGTAATCTAACTTATTTGAAACAAAACCCATTCTAAAAATTGTATTATGAAACTTGCGATACCATTATCTAGATGTTGATTGACCCGGCTTGCTTATTTACCTACACACTTATTCGCACATTAGTCCCCCTAGGTGGGAAGGAAGTGTCGTTTTCTCCCCTTATCTATGAGCACAAGTAATAATGTGTGTGAAGGTGTCGAGACATTATATCATGGCCCATCCTCCCATATTCTGCTTCGTTGGTACTATAAAGGTGGTGGATGCCAAGTCTATTCACCAAAGTTTTATGGATTGAAATAGTGGCACGTAGGAGGTGAGGGGATTTTTAAATGGTTAATCGTGATAGAGTCTGTGCAAGGTGGCTGTTCTAGCCCAATGGTGCTATCCGAACCTGTAGGGGAATGAAAGGTGGCTCACCTCACAACCAAAAGGAACCGCTGGACATTCATGCAGGTGAACTTGGAAAACGTGGTTCCTTCGTCCAACGGAGGTGACCCCAAGGCGACAAAGACAGGTTTAGAGGAGTGATCCAAAAGTTGTCCTTCTGCCCATAGTTATGCTGATTCTCCCTCACCAGTTCACTCGGGGGGGGGGCAAAGAGAATGATAGAATAGTGCGGGTTCCAGAAACGTGGGCATTAGAACCCGGGGGTGGAAGCAACTTTCAGCGGGATGCCAAGTCCAATGCTGCTAAGGGTGTAGCTGCCAATGGGTCTTCTATGAGGGATGCTAAGCCCTATCTTGACGACTTAGTCGGGATGTCAAGCCCTAGGACTAGAGAAAAAAAGGAGTGGGTGTCAACAAATGGGTCCCGACACCCGATTGTATTGGCGGACTTCGATGGGTTGCCAAACCCTAAAAGAAGGGGAGTACTTGGCCGATCGCAACAAGCCGGGTATTGGACTGCCAACAGTCGATGGAATCCTAAAGTCTACCCTTCCCATACACAGGAGTCCCTATGCTTTTAGGACTCAGCAACAAGTAACTTTTTTTTCTTTTTCTTTTTCCTTTTCCTCTCTCTTTTTTTTTCTTTTTTTTTTCGTTGAAGAAGGATTCTAGCCACTGACATTTCTTCTTTTCATTTTTCTCTATTTTTTTTCGTTTTCTTCCTTTTGCTATTCTTTTTCTTTACAAAATAGAAGATGGAAATAAAATTGAATTGAAAATGCTATTAGCCCTCCCCACGTGCTGTTGGCAAGTAGAATAACCTGACGGTGTTGTGACCGGGTCCAAGGGGGATACCTTACCTAGAGGGAGTCAAAGCTAGAGATCTCCCTCATTGTCGAGTGGCACTTGGGCTAGGTAAAAGAAAGGAACTTGGATGCTCGTTCGGGGGAGAAGTGGTCTCCCGTCAGTATTTCGTAGACGCTCAGAATCAGCAAGAACCATGGAGATAGGGACAAACCTAGATTACTCACTCTATCTCGTCTTGATGCCATCAGAGTTAAAGAGTTTGGGTGCTCGGGTTTTTAGCGAAGTAACCCGGTTGTATGTGGTAACACTACTGAGGTCGATAGTTCGTCCCATAGGTCTGGATAGCACTTCTTGAGCCAGATGTGCCGCCTACTGCTACAAACTATTCTCACTGCTGGCCGTTGACACGGCTATCGGGTAAGGCTGATGCGATGGTTAGTGGAAGGTTGGTTGGGCGGTGGAGCTTGTAAGGCATTGGGGCAATAGGCTGTGAATGGGAGTCGGGTCATTTGTCGGCATCTTGCCGTTGCTTCTAGTGGATGGTGACTCAAACGTTTGTAGTGGTGAGATTGAGGGGTACAAGCATTTTTCGACTGACTGAGGCCCAGAAACCATGCCAATTCTCGGGGATGACAGTTTTGCTAGCCTAGTTGACCCTCTTCCTTTCCAGCACTGATGCGGCAGGATGACCGGAAGGATGGACCTGCCTATCATGCGTACACGGTGCGACGTGTGAGTCCTAGGAAGGGAATTTTCAGGGGAAGGGAAGTGTACCTATCGGGAGCTGGCCTCTTGGTCAACTGGTGGGGAGCCGGTCGGAGATGTCTGTGGTCGACCTGTCTGAAGGCGACGATCACGGTGCGCTCTGGTCGAGTACGCGATGTGCTTGTCACGTATGGCTGTCGAGAGTTGGCCTCTCAATTAGTGGGTGGAAAGTCGATCGAAGACGTCGGTGGCCAGCCTATCTGAAGGCAGCGATCGCGATGCGTTCTGGTCACTTTGTTTATGGGTAGAACTTCTTTAATTGCGCCAGATTGACCGAGCCGAACTCTTCTTACGCGGCCTCATCAAAGAGGTAGGCGGCTCCCTCGTTGAGGGTCTTGGTGATGATGTAAGGCCCACACCAATTTGGGGAAAACTTTCCAGTGGAGCTGGTTGGGAGAGCAGCATGGAGGACCAAGTCACCTAGTGTGAGGAGCTGGGGATAGACCTTCTTTCCGTAAGCCCTTGCCATTTCCTGCTGATAACTCTGGCCATAATCCAATGCCCTCAAACTTGTCTTGTCCAAAAGATCGAGCTATAGCAGACGTGATTCCGACCAATGGTCGTCAGAGTTTGCTCCCTCCTTGAGGATGCGTAGGGATGGAAGCTCCACTTCTACCAACAATACAGCTTTAGACCCGTAAACTAGCGAATATGGCGTTGCTCCAGTGGCAGTTCGCAAGGAAGTCTGGTAGGCCCAAAGTGCGTATGGGAGATGGTTATGCCAGTCCTTGTGCGTATGAACCATCTTCTTGAGGATCTGGCCCAATGTCTTGTTGGCCGCTTTGACCACTCCATTCATCTGTGGCTTGTAGGGGGATGCCCTTAGGTGGCGGACATGGCACTGCTCGAGGTAGCCTGTGACCTGCTTGGCTGTAAAGTTGGTGTCGTTGTCAGTTACCACCTCGAAGGGTACGCCATATCAGGTGATGTTGTGGTTACGTAGGAACTTCTGGGTGGCGGTTGCCGTGACAGTTTTGTAGGATGCCACTTCCACCCACTTGGTGAAGTAATCTGTGGCCACCAATATGTACTAGTGTGCATTGGTGGCTGTCAGCTTGACTTCGCCGACCACATCCAAGGCCCACATAGAGAATGGCCAAGGGGAAGCCATGCTGTATAATTCTTTGGGGGGCGCGTGGATGGGATTTCCATGAATCTGGCATTGGTGACAGCGACAGACGTAGGCTGTGCAGTCCGCCTCCATTGTGCTCCAATAATAGCCTTGCAGCATGATCTTCTTTGCCAGGAGGATCCCGTTCATGTGGGATCCGCAAACACCTTCATGGATTTCCTACATAACCGTATGCGCCTCAGGTTGGGTCACACACCGGAGAAGAGTCTGGTTGTAAGACCGCTTGTAGAGCTATCCCCCACTGAAGACGTAGCTGGCTACTAGCTTGGTCAGCGTACGTCGATCTTGCATGGTGGCTTCTGATGGGAACTCCCTGGTTTCCAGGAACGTTTGTACATCTGAGTACTAGGGGCGGTCTTCTTGTTGGGATTCCCCTAGATCGTCGTCTGGGAACTCGAGGTCTGTATTGTCTGGTCGGTCGACTGCAGCCAGTTCTCCATGTGGGTCAACTATCTGTCGGGTGTTGGGGCGGCTAGCCGGTTGTACAGCCGAGGTTCCAACGTCTGCCTGCCTGGGGAGGCGATAGATGTCCTGACAGTGAGCTGACTGGTGGAGCATTGTGACTTCTATGGCTATGCTTTGACCTTCCATAACCATTACCCATGATGCCAGGATGGCCAAAGTGTCTACGTACAGGTTGTGTTTGCGGCTAACGTGCTGGAAGTGGATGAACTGGAAGTTTTCTGCTAATTGCAGTACGAGTTTCTGGTATAGCTGGAGCTTGTAGTCTCGGGTCCTCCACCTGTTGAGAGTTTGGGAGATTACCAGCATAGCGTCGCCGAACACATGCAGATAGGTGACCTGGTGTTCCAGTGCGAGTTGTAGTCCCATGATGCAAGCCTCATATTCCGCCTCATTATGGGAGCACGTGAAGAGAAGCCGCTTAGCAATGGGCAGCATCCGTCCTAGAGGATCGACTAGGATGACCCCCACTTCGTGGCCTTTGGTATTAACCGCTCCATCGAAGTATAGTGTATGGGGTTCCGGCTGGTCTAGACCCAGCTCGCCAATGGTGAAGACGGGCTCATCTAGGAACGAGTCCTCCAACGGATGATAATTCGGCAAGGGCTAGTGCGCCAGCTGGTCAGCCATGGCTTGGGCCTTCATGGATTTTTGAGACACGTACCAGATGTCGAACTCGACGAGTAGCATCTGCCATTTTACGCACCTGCCTACCAAGGCTAGCTGGTCAAAGAGGTAGTGCAGGGGGTTGAGGCGGTTGAGCAACAGAACTGAGTAGACCACCAGGTAGTGTCGTAGCTTTTTCATCGTCCAAACCAACAAGAGGCAATATTTTTCTATCAATTCATAACGTTCTTCTACCTTGGTGAATTTTTTACTAAGGTAGTATATGGCCTGCTCAACTCTGCCAGTGGCGTCATGTTGGCCCAACATGGTGCCCATGGAAGAAGTCGTGATAGACAGGTACAAGAAGAGCAGTTGTCCGGGATGAGGCGACATGAGAACTGGCAGCCGAGAAAGCTGCCGCTTGATGTGGTCGAAGGCAACTTGGCATTCTGCTATCCATGCGAAGCTGGCATTTTTCTTCAGCAGTTTGAAGAAGGGCTCGCAAGTCAGCGTAAGGCGCGAGATGAAGCGCCCGATGTATTATAGCCTTCCCAACAAGCTTCAAACTTGCTGCTTTGTCTATGGGGGAGGCATATCTAAAATTGCCTTTGCCTTCTCAGGATCCACCTCAATCCCCCTCTTGTTGATGACGAAGCCCAGGAGCTTTCCGGTGGTGGCCCCGAACGTTGCATTTGACAGGTTTAACCTAAGCCTATACTTCCTTAGGCGCTCAAATAATCTGCTCAAGTGCTTGAGATGTTGTTGATGTGTGCGTGCCTTCACTACCATATCGTCGACATAGACTTCGACTTCTTTGTGCATCATGTCGTGGAAAAGGGTGACCATGGCTCTTTGGTAGGTAGCACCAGCATTTTTAAGCTGGAATGGCATCACCCTGCAACAAAAGACGCCTGAGGGGGTCGTGAATGTGGTCTTCTCCTTGTCTTCCTCTGCCATGAGGATTTGGTTGTAACCAGAGAATTTGTCCATGAACAAGTACACCCTGCACTTGGCAGTGTCGTCTACCAAGACATCTATGTGTGGTAGTGGGAAGTCATCCTTGGGGCTAGCCTTGTTGAGGTCCCGATAGTTGACACACATGCGTATGTGTCCGTCTTTCTTTTGTACGGGGACCATGTTTGCCACCCATTCTGGGTAGAAGATTGGCTGGAGGAACTAGACATTCAACTACTTGTGAACTTCCTCATTCAGCTTCTGGGCCCATTCCTATCTCATCCATCGAGCTTTCTGCTCATAGGACGGGCTTCCGATTTGACAGGTAGTCGGTGGACTGCTACCCGTTCATCCAAACCGGGCATGTCTTTGTAACCCTATGCAAATACCTCCACGAATTCTCATAGGAGTGCGAGGAGTTGTTGCCGGTAAGGCTCAGGTACCTCTTTACTAATTTTTGTTTCTTTTTGATGCTGTTCATCCCTAAGGTTTACAAGTTCAACTTTGTCAGTAGAGGTTATGCCGGTGGACTTGGGCAGTTGGAACCATGGACTGGCTTCTTCAAGTTCTTGATCTTGCAGATGGGAGCCGTCAAAGTCCTCCATTGATTGCTAACCCTCAAGCTGAAAGGGTGTTGGATGATGAACCTGGCTAGAGCTACATCTATGGTCTCCTGGCCGAGTGCTAGGTAGGTGTATCGGCTATCGGTTAGGGATGATGCTGAACCTCGGGAAGGCTCCGAAGGAGAAAGCGACGGATTTGTCGTGCTCACCTGCTTGAGGTGTGAGGCCGCCGGACTTCGTCTGCTGCTCTGGCCGCTAGACTTCGTCTGCTGCTCTGGTTGCTGGACTTCGTCTGCTGCTCTGGCCGCTGGACTTCATCTGCTACTCTGGCCGCTGGACTTCGTTTGCTGCTCTGGCTGCCTGGAGCATGAAGAGAGGGAGGGGTAGAATGCCCCTAGTTCTGCCCCGGTCGGAAGCACCGGCTGCTAGGCAGTTAAGAGGCGAAAACCAGGTGCAGTTAAGACGTGGACACAACGGGCTGGTCACGTTCACCTGTCTAGGTAATTGTGGTTGGGGAGGGGTAGAATGCCCCTAGTTCTAGCCCACGATGCTGGCCAGTATTCTGCTCGTAGAGGGTGTGACCTAGACTAAGCAGGCTAGCTGTCCCGACTCTATGATGTGGCACGCCTGTGGAGAGTTGATGGCTACTGGATTATAGTATTAGTGGCCTGATGGTTCCCAGCTGTACCCTTTGCTGAGCGAGACACTTGGTGTGATTGCCAAGCCTCGGCCGACTTGGTCGGGTTGCCAAGTCAGTGGCTACTGAGGATGCAGCTGCTGGCGCACTTGTGCGTGGGATGCCAAGCCTTGTTGTTGAAGGTGTGAGTTCTGGCATGGGTCACCCGGAAGCCATTAGGCTTGTCTCTTGACTTTGATGACCTACAAACCTGGAGGGTCCCCACCTTGGTCATTAGGTGGGTGTTGCGGCACTAAGTTGAAGGAGAGGGGGAAGGAGCGCACCTTGCTGTCCCCTTTCCTTGTACGAACCAGTTGGACGTAGCATCTATTTCCAAAGCTCCTCCCTGTAAGACGGATGATGGTGGGGGAGGTTGGTGAAGGGTTGGGCCTTCACTACTTGTCCGAGACTCTCCAAACAACTGTAGTAAACTATCTTCCGAGTCCTGGTCTGGCTACAGGTTGTCCTCCCAAGGCTCCATGTGCCTGGACAGATAGTCGAGGGTGGCTGGGTTCTGGAGGTCGGGTGGTGAGGTGGTGGCAGTTGGCTCGGGTGTCGGGCGCTGTGACCTAGAAGATGCTACGACGGCCACAGACTGTCCCAGACGATAGTAATTTTCGGCCAGTATAACAATGACTTCCCCCTTCCACAGGAATTTGAGCATCCTATGAAGGGTGGAAGGTACATTGGAATTTTGGTGGAGGAAAGGGCAGCCCAAAATGAGGTTATAGCTTGGGGGGATGTCCACCACGTGTACCAGAACGTCGAAGGCTGCCGGTCCGATGATGAGGGCAAGAACAATCTCGCCTCCGGCTTCATGGAGAGTACCGTCAAACCCTCTCATTAATTGGTCTATGGGAAGCAAGCCTTCTTCTTTGATCCCCAACTTGTGTAGGACCTGTAGTGGGCACAATTTTAGCTCTGATCCATCGTCAATCTTGACCATGGGGATGCACAGGTCCTTGTATTGTACCTAGATGTACAAGGATAGGTTGTGATCAGTCTCGGCTAGCGAGAGGTTCAAGTCTAAGAAGTAGATGAAAGACAGGACTGTTACTGTGGCCACTATCCCTTCTATGGCTCCGGGAGCGAGGCCTTGGTTCACTTTTGCCACCTGTAGTGCCCTAAGGAGGGTTTCCTGGTGCTCGGTGGATGACTAGAGTAGATCCCACAGTGAGATATCTGCCTGTATACCCCATAGCTCGACTGACAAGTTTGTGGGCAGTAGTGAGTGGGTAGCCGGTGTAAGTGAGGCAGCCACCGTTGAAGCAAGCGAATGGCTACCAGTCGACGGTTGGCTTGGCACTGTCGGGATGGAGGTCCCCCCATGGTGCGACTTTGGTTGATACACTTGGCCGGACCTGGTTATAGCTGTGCATGTGGACGGCTATTACTGGAATGGTGTGAAAGCTGGAGAGATGACTGCCTCCTTGCCCTGACGCTGCTCAAAGGTGGATACAGTTGGGTCAGACGGTGTGGTCAAGGGCATGAATTGCTGCTTCGCTAGAGGTGCTTGGAGTGGTGCTGGGGCTGCAGCTGTTGAAGTGACTGTGCTGGTTGGAGTGTTGGCCGAGGGATTGAGATTGGCTGCAAGGACCTTGAGGACTGAGGGCACCGCAGAGATGGCTGCTTTGACCGGGGCACCTTGGGTTGGGCTGGGACGGCTGTCCCAGTGTCTGACACCCCTGACGAGGTAACCGCAGGCGCCACTCGAACAAAGGGTCTTCCAGAAGACAGGGATGGCATTTGTTGCTGTGTAGGTCGTGAAGACTTCCTCCTCCTTTGGTGGTTGTGGATTGTGAAGACCAAGGACTAGAGTTGCTGGTAGTACGATTGGAGCTCCTCGGGTTGTGGGCTAGACAAATGAGGTTCATCGGGTTCAACCAGGTGGTTCTGGCTTCTAGCGGTCATGTTGAAGGGAGGGATCGCCCTGTCCCTTGCCCGCGTCTAGTTTAATACGCGGATATTGGTTGCATCGGCCGGAATCCTTCAAGCGGATGTCGTCTTCTGTTAACGGCAGCCAGGAGGACAATGTTTACCCGAGAGTTCTCTGCACGGTTTAGGAAAGTCTGTTGGCTCGACTTGGGAGATGCGGGAGGCTGTTGAAGCTTGATGGTTCCCGAGTCGATGAAAAGTTGGATAGCCTGTCTAAGCATCTGGCAATGGTCGGTCGCATGGCCAGCAAATCGGTGATACTCACAGTACTACTACGAGTTGTACCAGGGGGAAGAATAGCTGGGGGTGGTCTGACAGGAGGGAGCGTGAGCAGTGTCTGTGCCCTGCGGAACACCTGGCTTAGTGGTTCCGAGAGCGGCGTGTACTCTGTCACGCGCTGTTGTTGCACCTACGTAGGCGGTTGGCGTGGTTGCCATGGCTACTGCTGGATGGGGCGCTGTTGGTTAGCACCCGTTTGGCTCCCATTTTGTCCCTGGTTCCTTTGACAAGAGGATCCTGGGGCTATTGCCTACTATTGTCGTGACACTGGCGGCTCTGGTGCGATTGTCGATGGTGGAGCCCTTAGCCTGCAAGGCTGCTGATTTGGTGCTAGTCAAGCCGTGTAGATCGATTGCTGGACCGGGGTGATGGCCAGCAGACGATACTCCTGGGTAGACCACTTGCTGTGGCTGATATGGTGGGGCACGGCTACCACGACCATGATGGGAGATGGTCGCACATTGTCGTTCCTTCGGAAACCTCGATTGTTGCCCCCATTGTCAATTGTTGCCGGTGCCCTGGGATGGATGTTCCCTCCAGTGTTGGCCCCAAAGGGAAGGGTCGAGAATCTTCCCGACTTCAGGAACCCCTCCAGATGGCTACTGGCCTTGATCAGCTGGGAGAATGTGGTGTACGACTAAATGCATAGGAGCACCGCCAGTGATGGCTGGGCGCCCTGTACAATCATGTCCAGGGAATCTTCCTCAACCGGCTTGTCCCGGATTTGGGACGCCAGGGCCCTCCATCTGCCAACATAGCTACTGAAGTGCTCGTTTTCATGTTGGCGGAGGCTACGGAGGTCCTCCAACTTGGGTGCCAGGTCCAAGTTGTATGCGTACTATTCTTGGAACATGTATGCTAGCTATTCCCAGGTGTATTTTTGTCAAGTCCAAGGACATGTACCACGACAATGCCAGCCCTTGGAGGGATTTTTGGAATAGCCAGACGAGGAGCTTCTCCTCGTGCTGCAGCACCGCCATGTCCTCCTAGTAAGCCTGGAGGTGTGCATGGGGGCCGCCGTGCCCGTTGTACTTGACTAATTTGGGCATCTTGAAGTCGGGAGGGAGCATTGCCTCCGAACAGAAACAGAGGTTTTGGAACGAACAAGAGAGTTCCAATGGGTCGGGCCTCATGTTCTAGAAGGATGCTTCCAGTTCGGCTATCCTCTAAAGTAGTTGCCCCGCAGGTCTGGCATTGGGGCGGTAGTAGTGGCAGCCACCGGCTATAGTGGTAGCTGAAAGAACTGACCTACCATGGGAGTGGTGACAATGTCATATTCTTCAGTATGCGGCATCTCCGTGACGCGGATGGTTTGCCTGGGTGGGATTACCGAACTAATCCCTTGCTGTTGGTAACGAGCCAGCTGATGAGCCAGGAGTGTCTGCTCGGAATGCCCCGGCTGGGGCGGTTGGAAGGTGCTGACCCCTTCTATGTCCTCCATGTTTGATGGCAGCTAGTAGGATGGGCCGGTGTTCTGCGTGGGAACCGGCCTGCCATCTCCAATTCCAGCGGCTAGAGAAGTGGGCTACGTAGGATGCGGCATGACATTGTCGAATGCCGTAGTGGCAGGCTGGTCTGGTGCCCGGGGGAGATCCACGGCTCCAGCAGTTACAATGATCGGCCTGGTGAAGTTCGTCCTGGTGACGACAGGTGGTGGTGGGCCGAAGGCAACGAACAGTGGTGTGGAGGCCACCATAGTGACAGAGGGGGAAGTCCCGGATGTTGCAGCGAACTAGTGTCCATAGCTCTTGCTTGTGAACAGGTCTGGACAAGGGGAGCCAGTGAGATCTGGAACTACAAGAGTGAACTGCAAGGTCTACAAGGAGAATTTGCAAGAGGAATCTGCAAGGATCTGCAAGGAGACCCAAAGAAGGATGATTTCGTTCAATGCACTTGAAAGTAGCTTCGCTTAGCAAATGTGGTAGGGAGAGAGGGCTTACCTGCAAGGAGATGTTGGGGATGGTCGGAAGTCCTTGCTCCGGTGTAGCAAGAGGACGTCGATGCTCCGAGTAGCTCTCCTTTGAAATCACACTTCAGAACCCCAAGAAAAGCTTCTCAAACCGACGAAAAAATGCTTCTCCTTCAGAATGTCTGAAAAAAGGTCTCTTTCGAATGTCTGAAAAAGGTCCATTTTACATGGAATAGAAGGCCCTTTATATAGGGAATTACCTTCCGTTCTGGGTGATCTCGAGATGGAAACTCTGTGTACGTTTCGGTTTGATCTCGTGATCCACGTGATTGATTGATTGCGAGATTTACGTAATTAAATCTCGCCATATCATTCCAATAGATTTAAATTATTTACCTAGGCATCTACTCAGCAGCTGCGACAGGTTGGCCGGTGGCCAGGTAAGGGAGATCGACATGCATTAGGAATGTAACCAGGGGTCTGGGGGAGTTAGGCCATGATGGAGAGTCGGGATTGTGCACCGATTCATGATCCGGAGGCCTTGTTGTTGACCCCATGCTTGAACAGAAGGATTCGGGGACTAGCCGGCCTACCACCAGCAAATCGGTACAAAAATCAGGTAGCCAGCTCCCCAAAACCCCTACTTAGTAAGAAGAATCGGGGGACCAGCCGGCCCGCCATCAGCAAATCGATACAAAAATTTGGCAGCCGGCTCCCCAAAACCCCTACTTAGTTAGAAAGATCGGGGGACCAGCCGGCCCGCCGCCAGAAAATCGATACAAAAATTCGGCAGCTAGCTCCCCAAAACCCCTACTAGGTCAAAAGGATCGGGGGACCAGCAGGCCCGCCGCCGGCATACCGATACAAAAATCCTGCAGCTGGCTCCCCAAAACCCCTAACTAAGCCAACATGCTCCCCTTTGTGGGGTGGCCGAATGGAACTGGCTGGTATCCGCCTGCCACGTAGCGGTTGCCGGTTAACTACCCAGAAAGTTAAGCCGAATCAATTAGAAAGATACGACGAGATTTAACCACTTAAATCTCGCGATCAATCAATCATGCCGACCGCGTGATTGAATCGAGATATACGTCGGGTTCCATCTTTAGATCCCCACAAAGAAGGAAGGTAACCCGTTATTAAAAGAGGGCCTCCCCCTCCCATGTAGGTAGGCTTTTCACCCCTTAGAGAAGACACTAGTTGGAGGTTCTAAAGAAGGAGAGCCGCTCGGAGCCCGGATGCCCTCTCGCCACACCGGAGCGAGGACTTCCGATCACTGCCGATGACTCCCTGCAGGTAAGCCCTTCCTTCCTCGTCATTTTACGTACGATTTAACGACATTTTTCTCGAGCCCCGACCATTCAAGATCTTTCCCATGCAAGGAAAAGGTCGGAGGACATGCCCGGATGTCATTCCATCGGATGCATTTTCGAAGGTACCGGCAGCCTCCCTCTCGGTTGGGTGAATCCACCCGGCACGGTTGAGTTTGGTTCGATCGCGACGCTTTTGTCAGGTCCTTTTACGGGGAAACACAGTTTCCCCACGTGTTTTACGCATTTTATCCGATTTCCGCATATTTTTCTTGGAGGTGTAAGTCTACCCTCCCGATGCCCCGGAAAGGTTTCCGAGATGACGTCGCCAGCATGCACCCTTGCAAATGTCGGCCGTTCGGGCATATAGACATGTACGACTTGATGGTTCTCATTTTTCCAGGAGGTGTAAGTCTACCCTCCCAATGCCCTGGAAAGGTTTCTGGGATAATGCCACTGGTATGCCCCATAAATCTTCACCCCAAATGTTCGTGTGTTCCGGGTCACAATCCATCGGAACGTGCCTGCGTCCCCCTTAGTCTCAGAACCACGAAACAACCGGCTCACCATTCACTGGAAGAAACACCCAGAAGCCAGAAAACAACCTGGCCATCATCCACAGCCTGTTGCCCAATACTTACACACTCCACCGTCCAACCGGCCTACCACCGGCTGCCACCTTTGACATACCCGGCAGCCACATCCATAGCCGGCAATGAGAACAGTTTGCAGTAGCAGGCGGCACATCCGACTCAAGAAGTGCTATCCGGACCTCTGGGACGAACTACCGACCCCAGGAGTGACACCAACTACATCTAGATTTCTACATCGAAAACCCGAGCGCCCATCTTGTTTAACTCCGATGGCACAAAGATGGAACAGGGTGAGTAATCCATGTTCGTCCTTATCCCCATTGTCTTTGCTGATTCTGAGTGGTTACAAGATACCGACAGGAGATCACTTCTCCCCTCGAATGAGTATCCAACCTCCCATTTTTCCCTAGCCTGAGTGCCACCCGACAATGGGGGAGATCACAACCTTCGGCTCCCTCTAGGTGAGGTATTCCCCCCTTGGACCCAACCACGACAATGTCAGGTTATTTTGTTTGCCAACAGCACATGGGGAGGGCTAGTAACATTCTTTTATTCAGTTTTCTTACCTTCTATTTTGTAATAGAAAAAAAAGAGAGAAGAAGAAAAGTCAGTGGCTAGAATCCTTCTTCAATAGAAAAGAAGAGAGAAAGGAAAAAGAAAAACAAAACAAAAGAGAAAGGAGAAAGAAAAAAAAAGAGAAAAGGGAAAAAAAAAGAAAAAAGAAGAAGAAGAATGAAAAGTTGTTGTTGGGTCCTGAAAGCATATGGAGTCCTATGTAAGGGAAGGGTAGATCTTAGGATTCCATCGTCTGTGGGCAGTCTAATACTCGACTTGTCACGGTTGACCAAGTATTCCCTTCTTTCAGGGCTTGGCAACCCATCAAAGTCTGCCAACACAACCGGGTGCTAGAACCCATTTGCCAACACCCACTTCTCCCTTTTTTCTCTTGTCGTAGGGCTTACATCCCAGCCGAGTCGTCAACATTGGGCTTGGCATCCCTTACAAAAGACCTACCAGCAGCTGCGTCCTTAGCAGCATTGGGCTTGGCATCCCGCTGAAAGTCGCTTCCACCCGCATGATTCTATCCGTCATCTCTACAACCCCAGAGCAAACTTGTGAGGAAGAATCAGCATAACTATGGGCAGAAGGACAGCTCTCGGATCTCTCCTCTCAACCCGTCTTTGTCGCCTGAGGGTCGCTTCCACTAGATAAGGGAACCACGTTTCCAAAACTCACATGCGTGAATGTCCAGCGGTTATCTTTTGACGTGAGATGAGACACCTTCCATTCCCCTGCAGGTCCAGATAGCACGATTGGGTCGAAACAGCTACCTTGTGCGGAATCCATTGCAGGCAGTCGCCTGAAAATCCCTCTACAGAATCAATAAGACGAAACACCAGAAAGAGGGTCACTAGAGAGTGTGCCAACTTCTTCACACAACTCACCACGTATATTCACGGGTAAGGGGAGGGAACAACACTCCCTCCTCGCCTTTGGAAACTAATGTACAAATGAATGTGCAGGTAAACAAGCCAGTCGGATAGTTTAGACGGCTGCCGCTTAGGAGACACGGCAACCCGGACCACAACCCACATGAGACGAGATTTCACGCGGAAAAATAGTAGGCTACCAGGTAAATCAGTCGGCCACCGCCCAAAAGTCACGGCTACCCAGGGATGGTCAGCACCTCGACGCATCCCACGCCAGAACACTAACCATTTCCGTGCAGGAACGAGGAAGGCTTGCCCATGCGCGCCGCCTAGCTCAGACAGTTGGACACCCAGACCATAACCTGTATGAGACAAGATGTCATGCGAAAAAAGATTGGGCTGCCGGCTAAATCAGCCGACCACTGCTCACCAGTCACGGTTACCCAAGAATGGTCAGTCTTACCTCCGTGTGAGGCGGCATCTCAGCTAGATCACAGGTAGTGGCCTCCGGTACTCGGGGCTACGTGGTCGCAACCCTTCGCTCGGCAGGCATCTGTTTCGTTTGGGTCGTCGTCTTTTACGAGTAGCTACCGGCTGATTTACTCGGCAACCATCCGTTTCTCCGCGGGTTGTGGAACTGGTGCCCAGCTATTTGAGCTGGGCGATGCGCGTGGGTAGGCTTCCCTCATTCCTGCGAGGGACGGTCAGTGTCCTAGTATTGGGTGTGGCCACTGTGCTGGCCCCTTGCGGGCAGCCGTGTCTCCTAAGCGGCATCCGGTTGAACTATCTGACTGGCTTGTTTACCTGCACACTCGTTTGTACGTTAGTTTCCAAAGGTGGAGAGGGGGTGTCGTTCCCTCCCCTTATCCATGAATACATGTGGTGAGGTTTGTGAAGAGGTTGAGACACTCTCTGGTGACCCTCTCTCCTATGTTTCATCTTGTTGGTTCTGTAAAGGGGTTTTCAGGCGGCTGCTTGCGATGGAGTCCATGCAAGGTAGTTGTTCCGACCCAATAGTGCTATTTGAACTTGTAGGGGAATGAAAGGTGTCTCACCTCACGTCAAAAGAAAACCGCTAGACATTCACGCAGGTGTGCTCAGAAACGTGGTTCCCTTGTCCAGCAGAAGCGACCCTCAGGCAACAAAGACAAGTCGAGAGGAGAGATCCGAGAGCTATCCTTCTGCCCATAGTTATGCTGATTCTTCCTCACAAGTTCACTCCGGGGGTGTGGAGATGACGGATAGAACTATGCGTGTTCCGAAAATGTGGGCATTAGAACCTGGGGGTGGAAGCGACTTTCAGCGGGATGCCAAGCCCAATGTTGCTGAGGATGCAACTACTAGCAGGTCTTTTGTAAGGGATGCCAAGCCCTGTCTTGATGACTTAGTTGGGATGTCAAGCCCTAGGATAAGAGAAAAAGGGAGAAGTGGGTGTCAGCAAATGGTTTCCGGCACCCAGTTATATGGGCGGACTTCGATGGGTTGCCAAGCCCTAAAAGAAGGGGATTCTTGGTCAATCGCGACAAGCTGGGTATTAGACTGCCAACAGATGGTGGAATCCTAAGATCTACTCTTCCCTTACATAGGAGTTCGTATGCTTTCAGGACTCAGCAACAAGTAACTTTTCCTTTTCTTTTTCTTTTTCTCTTTTTTTTTCTTTTCCTTTTTCTCTTTTTTTTTCTTTTTCCTTTCTCCTTTTTTTTGTTGAAGAAGGATTCTAGCCACTAACTTTTCTTCTTGTCTTTTTTTTTGTTCTTTTCTATTACAAAATAGAAGATAAAAAAACTAAATAAAAGAATGGTACTAGCCCTCCCCACGTGCTATTGGCAAGCAAATTGACCCGACGTTGTCGCAGTTGGGTCCAAGGGGGAATACCTTACTTGGAGGGAGCTAAAGGTTGTGATCTCCCTCATTGTCGGGTGGCACTCGGGCTAGGTAAAAATGGGAGGTTGGATACTCATTCGAGGGGAGAAGTGATCTCCCGTCGGTATTTCATAACCACTCAGAATTAGCAAAGCCCATGGGGATAAGGATGAACTTGGATTACTCACCATGTTCCATCTTTACCTCGTCGAAGTTAAACAAGTTGGGTGTTCGGGTTTTCGATGTAGAAATCTGGATGTAGTTGGTGTCATTCCTAGGGTCAGTAGTTCATCCCAAAGGTCTCGATAGCATTTCTTGAGTCCGATGTGCCTCCTCCTACTGCAAACTATTCTCACCACCGGCTGTGGATGCGGCTGCCGGGTATGTCAGAGGTGGCAGCCGATGGTAGGCCGGTTGGACGGTGGAGTGTGTAGGTATTGGGCAACAAGCTGTGGATGATGGCTAGGTCATTTTTCGGCTACCGGGTGTTTCTTCCAGCGAATGGTGAGCTGGTTGTTTCATGGTTCCTAGACTGAGGGGGACGTAGGCACATTCCGACGGATTCTGACTCTGAACACACAAACATTTGGGGTGAAGATTTGGCTAGCTCTGTCGACCCTCTTCCTTTCCAATATGGACGAGGCAAGACGACTGAAGGGTTGGACCTGCTTATCATGCGTGCATCGTGCGACATGTGAATCATAAGAGGTGATTCACCAAGGAAAGGAGGGTACCTGTCTGGACTTGACCTCTCGGTCAGTTGGTGGAGAGTCAGACAGAGACGTCGGTCGTCGGCTTATCTGAAGGTGGTGGTCGTGATGAGCCCCGTTCGTGTTGGTCGTTCCTAGCCATGGGAAGCCGGTGGTCAACCTATCTGAAGGTGGTGGCCGCAATGATCCCTAGTCAAGTTTGTCTTCCATGGTGCTGGGGAGTCGGTCTGAGAAGCCGGTGACCAGCCTGTCTGAAGGCGGTGGCCGCCATGATCCCCAGTTGAGTTTGTCTTTCATGACCGTGGCGAGCTAGCCTATTGGTCAGCTTATGCGGAACTGGCCTGTTGAGTCTCACCATTAGCGACTGTTGAGTGCATGAATGGGGATGAGGCAGAATGCCCCTAGTTCTTGTACCAGAGTGTTGGTCTTCTGGAGGTTTGGGTGGATTTCTGGTTGGATGTGTCGGCGGCCGATTGGACAATGCACGGAAACCATGTAGACCCCAGAAGAAGAAGTGGCGAGTTGGTCCTTCAGGGCCGTTGGGAGCTGGTTTGAGAAGCCGGTGGTCGGCCTGTCTGAAGGCAGCAGCCCTGATGCTCCCCGGTCGAGTTGTCTATCATGGCCCCGGGGAGCGGGTATGAGAAGCTGATGACTAGCCTGTTTGAAGGCGACGACTGTTATGATCCCCAGTTGAGTTTGTGTTTCATGGCCCTAGGGAGTTGGTATGAGAAGCCGACGGCCAGCTTGTCTGAAGGTGGCAGCCGCGATGATCTCCGGTCAAGTTGTCTATCATTGCCCTGGGGAGCCGGTTTGAGAAGCCGGCAATCGGCCTGTTTGAAGGTGGCAACCGTTATGATCCCTAGTCGAGTTTGTCTTTCATGGACCTAGGGAGCCGATATGATAAGCCAGCGACTGACCTGTCTGATGGTGGCAGCCACGATGATCCCCGGTCGAGTTTGTCTTTCATGGCCCTGGGGAGTCGGTATGAGAAGTCGGCAGTCGACCTGTCTGAAGGCAACAACCACGATGATCCTCGATCGAGTTTGTCTTTCATGGCCTTGGGGAGTTGGTCTCTTGGTTAGCTTGTGGGGAGCTGGCCTGCTGAGTTTCACCATCAGCTCTGACTGCTGGGGGCATGAAAGGGGAGGAGGGGCAGAATGCCCCTAGTTCTTGTACCGGAGTGTTGGTTTTCTGGAGGTGTGGGCGGATTTCTGGTTGGATGTGCTGGTGGCTGGTTGGACAGTATGCGAAAACCGTGTAGAGCCCTAGAAGAAGAAGTGGCGAGTTGGTCGTTCAGGGCTATGGGGAGCTGGTCCCAGTCGAGTTGTCTATGGGTAGAACTTCAACCACGACAGATTGACCGAACCGAACTCTTGTTAGGTGGCTTCATCAAAGAGGTAGGTGGCCCCCTCACTGAGGGTCTTGGTGACGACATATGGGCCACGCCAATTTGGGGAGAATTTTCCCGTGGAACCTGTTGGGAAGGTGGTGCGAAGGACTAAATCACCAGGCGTGAGTAGCCAAGGACAGACTTTCTTGTCGTAGGCCCTTGCAATCTTCCGTTGATAAGTTTGGGCATGGTCCAATGCTCTCAACCTTCTCTCATCTAGGAGATTGAGCTGCAATAGCCGTCATTCCGACCACTAGTCATTGGAGTCTGCTTCCTCCTTGAGGATGCAAAGGGATGGAAGCTCTACCTCCACTGGCAATACTGCTTTAGAGCCATATACCAGCGAATATGGTGTTGCTCTGGTGGCGGTCCGTAGGGATGTTCGGTAGGCCCAGAGTGTGTACGGGAGGTGGTCGTGCCAGTCTTTGTGTGTCCAAACCATCTTCTTGAGGATCCGGACCAATGTCTTGTTAGCCGCTTTGACTGCTCCGTTCATTTGTGGCCTGTAGGGGGACGCCCTTAGGTGGCGGATACGGCACCGCTCGAGGTAGCCCGTGACCTGCTTAGCTGTAAAGTTGGTGCCATTGTCGGTCACCACCTCGAAGGGTACGCCATACCGGGTGACAATGTTGTTGCGCAAGAACCTCTGGGTGGCGGCTGCCGTGACTGTTTTGTAGGAAGCCGCTTCCACCCACCTGGTGAAGTAATCGATGGCCACCAGTATATACCGGTGTCCATTGGTGGCTGTCGGCTTTATCTCGCCTACCACATCCATGGCCCACATGTAGAATGGCCAAGGGGAAGCCATGTTGTATAGTTCCTTGGGGGGTGCGTGGATGAGATTTCCATGGACCTGGCATTGGTGATAGTGATAGACGTAAGTGGTGCAGTCGACCTCCATTGTGCTCCAGTAGTAGCCTTGGAGCATGATCTTTTTCGCCAGGAGGATCCCATTCATGTGGGATCCACAAACACCTTCACGGATTTCCTACATAACAGTACGTGCCTCAGGCTGGGTCACACACCGGAGAAGAGTCTAGTTGTGAGACCGTTTGTAGAGCTGTTCCCCTTTGAAGACCTAGCCGACTGCCAGCCTGGACAGTGTACGCCGATCTTGGATGGTAGCTTCTGATGGGAACTCTCCGGTCTCCAAGAAGGTTTGTATGTCTGAATACCAGAGGCGGTCTTCTTGCTGTGAGTTCTCCAGATCACTCTCTAGGGACTTGGGGTCTGTATTGCTTGGTTCGTCAACCGAGGCTGGTTCTTTGTGTTGGTCGATTGTCTACCAGTCGCTGGGGCGCCTAACAGGATGCGGAGTCGTGGGTCGAACGTTTGCCCGCTCGGGGACTTCTACGAGGCGGTAGATGTCCTCACTGTAGGCCAGCTGGTGAAGTGTTGTGACTTCTATGGCTATGCTCCGACCTTCCATGACCGTTACCCACGATGCTAGGACGGCTAGAGCATCTGCGTACGGGTTATGCTTGCAGCCGACATGCTGGAAGTGGATGAACCGGAGGTTGCTCGCTAATCGTAGTACGAGCTCCTGGTATTGCTGGAGCTTGGGGTCTAGGGTTTTCCACCTGTTGAGGGTTTGAGAGATTACCAGCATGGCATCGCCGAACACGCACAGATGGGTGACTCAAAGTTTCAATGCGAGTCGTAGTCCCATGACGCAAGCCTCGTACTCTGCCTCATTCTGTGAGCATGTGAAGAGAAGCCGCTTGGCTATGGGCAGCATCCGTCCTTAGGGATCCACTAGGACGACCCCCACCCCACGTCCTTTGGTGTTGACCGCTCTGTCGAAGTACAGGGTATGGGGTTCCGGTTGGTCAAGATCCAGTTGGTCTGGATCCGGCTCATCAATGGTGAAGACGGGCTCGTCTGGGAACGAATCCTCCAACGGCTGATAATCTGGCAAGGGTTGGTGTGCCAGCTGGTTGGCCATGGCTTGGGCCTTCATGGATTTCTGGGATACGTACTGGATGTCGAACTCAGCAAGGAGCATTTGCCATTTCATGCACCTACCCACCAAGGCCAGCTGGTCGAAGAGGTAGCGCAAGGGATCTAGGCGGCTAAGCAACAAAACTAGATAGACCACCAAGTAGTGTCGCAGCTTTTTCACTGTCCAAACCAACCAGAGATAGTATTTTTCTATCAGTTCATACCATTCCTCTACCTCAGTAAATTTCTTATTGAGGTAGTATATGGCCTGCTCGATTTTGCCGATAGTATCATGTTGGCCCAGTACTATGCCCATGGAAGAAGCCGTGATCGACATGTATAGGAAGAGTAGTTGCCTGGGATGAGGCGACACGAGAATCGACAACCGAGTCAGCTGTCGCTTGATGTTGTTGAAGGCGACTTGGCATTCTGTTGTCCATGCGAAGTTGGCGTTTTTCTTCAACAACTTGAAGAAGGGCTCACAAGTTGACGTGAGGCGTGAGATGAAGTGCCCGATGTATTGCAGCCTTCCCAATAAGCTTTGGATTTGCTATTCCATCTGTTAGGATCTACCTCAATTCCCTATTTGCTGATGACAAAGCCGAGGAGTTTTCCGGTGGTGGCCCCAAACGTTGATTTTGATGGGTTTAACCTGAGCTTGTACTTCTTTAGGCATTCAAACAATCTTCTCAAGTGCTTGAGATGTTGCTGATGAGTGCGTGCCTTCACTACCATATCATCAACGTAGACTTTGACTTCTTTGTGTATCATGTCATGGAAGAGTGTGGTCATGGCTCTTTGGTAAGTCGCAACAGCATTTTTGAGCCTGAATGGCATCACCCTGTAATAGAAGACGCCCCAAGGGGTTGTGAATGTGGTCTTCTCCTTGTCTTCCTCTGCCATGAGGATTTGGTTGTATCCAGAGAATCCATCCATGAAAGAATACACCCCGTACTTGGCAGCGTCATCTACTAAGACATCTATGTGTGGTAGTGGGAAGTTGTCCTTGGGGTTAGCCTTGATGAGGTCCCGATAGTCGACACACATGCACACTCGCCCATCCTTCTTTGGGACGGGTACCATGTTTGCTACCCATTCCGGGTAGAAGACAGGCTGGAGGAACCAGACATTCAACTACTTGTGAACTTCCTCCTTTAGCTTCTGGGCCCATTCCTATCTTATTCGTCGAGCTTTTTTGCTTCACAGGTCGGGCTCCCAGTTTGAGGGGTAGTCGACGGACCGCTACCCATTCATCCAAATCGAGCATGTCTTCATAATCCCATGCAAACACTTCCACGAATTCTTGCAGGAGCGCGAGGAGTTGTTGCCGATAGGGCTTAAGTACCTCTTTGCTACTTTTCATTTCTTTTCGATGTTGCTCATCCCCAAGGTTTACAAGTTCAATTTCGTCAATAAACGTTATATCGGTAGACTCGGGCGGTTGGACCTATGGACCTACCTCTTCAAGTTCTTGATTTTGCAGGTGGGGATCATTAAGGTCTTCTACGGCTTGTTGACCCTAAAGCTGAAGGGGTGCTAGATGATGGACCTGGTAGCGCACGTGGTCTCCCGGCTGGGTGCCAGGTAGGTGTGCCGGCTGTCGGTTCGAGGTGGTGGTGAACCCCAGGAATGCTTCAAAGGAGATAACGATGGACATGCTGTACCCGTTTGCTTGAGGTGTCATGTCGTTGGGCTCCATCTGCTGCTCTAGCCGCCAAGCATACAAGGAGGGTGAGAATGCCCCTAGTTCTGCCCCGGTGGGAGGAACTGGCTGCCAGGGGGATAGGAGGCGGAAACCTGATGGAGTCTTGGATGAGGATGCAGTAGACTGGTCACGTTCGCCCATTCGAGTGACCGTGGCGGAGGAGGGGCAGAATGCCCCTAGTTCTGCCACGTGATGTTGGCCAGTATTCTGCTTGTGGAAGATGTTTCCCAGACTGAGTAGGCTGGCTATCCCGACTTCGTGATGCGGCACCCCTATCGAGAGTTGACGATTTTCGGCTGATCATACTGGTGACTAGAGGATCGGTTGTCCGCTGTGTCGAGCAAGATACTTGGTGTGATTGCCAAGTCTCGGCTGACTTGGTCGGGTTGCCAAGTCGGTGGCTGCTGAGGACGCAGTTGCTGACGCACTTGTGCGTGGGATGCCAAGCCGCATTGTTGAAGGAGCGGGTTCTAGCGTGAGTCACCCGGAAGCCATCAGGCTTGCCTCTTGACATTGATGACCTGCAAGCTTGGAGTGTCCCCACCTTGGTCATTAGGTAGGTGTTGCGGTGCTAGGTGGAAGGAGGGGGAAGGAGTGCACCTTGACATCCCCTTTCGTTGCACAAACCAATCGGATGCAATGTCCATTTCCAAAGTTCCTCCCTGTAGGATGGGCGATGACGAGGGAGGTTGGTGAAGGGTTGGATCCCCAGTGCATACTAGAGATTCTCCGAACAATTGCAGCAAACCGTCCTCTAGCTCCTGGTCTGGCTGCGGGTTGTCCTCCCAAGGTTCCATGCGCCTGGACAGATAGTCCGGGTTGTAGTAATTGTCCTCCCAAGGTGGTTTGGTTCTGGAGACCGGGTGGTTAGGTGGTAGTCGGCTCCAATGTTGGCTGTTGCTACTCGGAATGCGCTACAGCAGCCACAGATTGTCCTGGGTGGTAGTAATTTTCCACCAGTATGACGATGACCTCTCCTTTCCAAAGGAACTTAAGCATCCTATGAAGAGTGGAAGGTACAATGGAGTTTTGGGGGAGAAATGGGTGGCTTAGGATGAGATTGTAGCTCAAGGGAATGTCCACCACATGCATAGGAACCTCGAAGGACGCTGGTCCGATGACGAGGGGAAGGAAAACCTCACCTTTGGCTTCATGAAGAATGCCGTCGAACACTCTCATTACCTAGTCGGTGGGGAGCAAGTCTTGTTCTTTAATCCCCAGCTTGTGTAGGACTTGTAGTGGGCACAGGTTTAGCTTGGATCCGTCATCGATCATGACCATGGCGATGCAGAGGTCCTTGTTTTGTACCCGGATGTACAAGGACAGGTTGTGATCGGTCTCGGCCAGTGAGAGGTCCAAGTCTGAGAAGTAGACGAAGGACGAGACTGTCACTGTGGCCACCATCCCTTCTGTTATTTCCAGAGTTATCCAAGCATAGCAGATTCGAATGAGATTAGCACATGTAGGAGGGAGAAAACACGAAGGAAAGTCGAAATCATGGCTGGCGGCGGCTTGGACGCGTGGCTAGGGTTCCAGGCGCGCCCAAACGCCCAAATCACAAATGCAAACGAGATTTACGTGGTTCCCCAACTTGGGTACGTCCACGGGTGTCTCTCCTTGGGTTCTTCATTATCTTCAAAATGGTGGATTACAAGAGAAAGGGAAAGGGGAGAGTGGGATGGCCGACGCACCAAGGGTTGGCACGGCCTCTTCACACAAAGCTTCTCTTGTTACAAAATGATCTCTCACAAAAACCTTAATTCCCTTTTGGGCATTTGGATGGCCTTATATAGTGGCTAATCATCCATGACAAAAATGCCATTACAAACATAATAAGATTCAAGACATAATCAACAAATCTCCACCTTGTCTTGAATCGACCTCCACTTAAACCCCAAAGAGAGAAGGAGAGACACCAACTGCCCTTCAGCTGCAACAGTAGACATTTAGTAAGTCCAAGCATTGCTTGGACTTACTCTCCACAACGCCCTTGGTGAACATATCAGCTGGATTATCTTTAGTGCAAACTTTCAGAATTTTGATCCTATCTTCATTTCTGAGGAAATGAAACTTAACATCAATATGTTTAGTTCTATCATGAAAGACATTATCTTTGGCAAGACAAATGGCACTGAGACTATCACAATATATATCTGCCTTATCAATTTCCCAACCCAAATCGCCAAG
>JAMKPZ010000664.1:0-75038 GCA_024699675.1 Amphibolis antarctica | reverse complement strand
GGTCTCAATTGATCTCTTAACCAAATCAGAATAAAAACATTAATTAATACCATATATCATGGAAAAAATTAATTAATTAAAACAATTAAAAGGGAGCAATTGAAGGTTAATTACATGCAGTACCTGGATGGTTTTGATGCTGTTGTTCCTTACGTATTCCTGTTGGGTTCTCAGAGCTGATATCTGATCTTTGTCGAGTACAAGCCGATGATATTGCCTTCCACTAATTATATCGCTGGCCAAGAATATTTGGGTAAAGAGGTAAAGGAGCAACTTGGGTTTTTGGGGTTTGATCATCACACCCATCTTACCTTGATCGACTGATCACCCAATCAAAACCTTATTAATCGGAGTAATTGATTAACAATGCCCTAGTCTTCATCACGTACTAGTAATTAATTGATCGAAACGGTTTCGATCCACTCTTCGCGCGCTTGACCGTATTTTATATGAACCAAGTTAACCGGCAATCCCGCAAGTTTCTCAAAAATCACAATTAATTGTGTTTATGATCTGGCAAGCTAATTTGACTAAGTACAACGACATAATTGATTAATTATTTTTTTTAAAAGTATTTATAATAAAATAAATATTTTAATATTTTGAAATTAAATAAATTAAATTCAAATATACATTTAATTAATTTCCTGTTAAATTAGAAAGCTAGCTAGCGTGTATGTAGAAGTATATAAAGTATATTTCAGAGATATATATATATATGTCAACAAATAACAAGAAACTAGGCTAGTATTTTGTAAACAAGTCAGGTCATAAAATTAAATTAAGATTGTTAATCATCATATATATATATACCCATTGCATCTTAACAGCAAATTAATTAAAAGATTGGGTTTTAATTAATTGTTGGAGATATTCAAATCAACATGTATATTTAATTGTAGCAGGTATATATTATATATATCAACAAGACGTTGAGAATATCATGCAAAGTAATTCGACGCCTCGATATATATATATTTCTAGCCAGTTGAAGGAACCCACGATTGTCGTTGAAGGAACCCACAATTGTCGTTGTACATGGTCAATTAATTAAATTAGCAGACCAGGTCATAAAATTAATTAAGATTGTTGAGAAACTTGCGCGATTGCCAGTTAACTAGGTTCATATATAAAGATATATAAAATATATATGGCCGAGCACACGAGGAGGGGATGGAAATAGTGTTGAAGACTAGGGCATCGTTGATCAATTATTCCGATTATTTAAGGTTGATTGGGTGATCAATCGATCGAGGCTTAATTGTAGCATTGCAAGTGTTGGATCAATTAAAGTGGGTTATAATTAAGACGGGTGAGATGATCACATTGCAGAAACTCAAGTTGCTCTTCTACATCTGCACAGCAATTCTCTTGGCCAGTAATACAGCGGCTATTGGCAAAGTGGTATCAGATCTAAGGACCCAACAAGAATACGTAAGGAACAACAGCATCAAAACCATCCAGGTACTGCATGTAACCTTCAATTACTTACTTGCTAATTGTTTTAATTAATTAATTCCCACTGTCCTCCCTAGTTAGTTCAGTTTTCTTAATTTCCATGATATATGGTATCAATTAATTAATTACTTTCTTTATTATGATTTTGTTAAGAGATCAATTGAGACCAGCTAACTAATTATCTAGCTAGCTGGCTAGCGAGCCGCAACATATGCATCTCGATATATGTGTAAATATATCTTTTATATGTTGTTGGTGTGTTTAATTGTTTTAGTGAGATGGTTGTAATGTTGGCTGCGGATCGAGTTGATGAATCCGTGATATATGTATCGATGTTCGTTATGTGAAAATTGTTTGCTATCTACTAAACTCAATTTTAAGGACATAATTAAGGAACATTGATTTCTTAATTTCTATACAGTTTGCAAACGGAGATGTGTACGATTGCATCGACATCTACAAGCAGCCCGCCTTTCTCCACCCGAAGCTCAAGGATCACAAAGTGCAGGTTTTTAATTAGCTTCACATACCATTAATTACACACCTTAATATATATATAATTAGCTTCTTTATTTGTTTATTCTCGCAACATATATGTATACAATTAAGTAGCTTATGTGTGAGTATATGTCATTGTTGTGATGCTGGCCGACATATATACATGCAGATGAGGCCGACGGTGTTCCCTGTTGCTCAGTCGTCGTCGACCTCCACCAACGGAGATGAGGTGGGGGGAGACTTCTTGGATGCTGTGATTTCGTCGGAACACAAGTGTCCTGAAGGGTCGGTGCCCATCCAAAGGCTCGACCTGGACACTGCAACTAGAGACATATTTGAGTTTGGCTCGACAGCCTTCTCTCCCGAAAAGACCAGGGAGATCAAAGAAAATGACTTGAGATTCGTAAGTCGTCTCGTTAAATACAATTAGCTAGTAAAAAAATACTTACAAGCGAGACAAGAAACTTAGAGAGGCTAGGTTTGTGCCAAATTAATGAAAAATAATAGAAAATAATAAATTAAACTTTTCATCGTTTCTTACAATTTACCATACCTTACAAGGACACAAGTACTCCTTTAATTCCACGCATACAAAGATTTAGGACTATTTTCCCAACTATATATATACATATATGTGTATGTATATAATTATGATAAACTTGTAGAATTAATTTAATCGTGAACCCGACATACATATATGGAACTTTGCCTTGTGCTTGAACTCAGGTTAGTTTAAATTTTCATTCTAGTACAAGTTTTTGTGAATTCATAATTGTATATCTCTCAGTCTTGAGACTTATATGGAGATCGATCAAGAGCTCATGTCTTTTACGTCGCAACGTGATGTTTCAGTGGGCAATAAGAAGAACACTGTACAAAACACCATACTCGGGTGGTGGAACATCTATCAACGTTTACGCGGTGCCTGACGTCAGGATTAACCAGACTAGCGCCGCCATGATGTGGCTGAAGAACGAAAAACTCGGCGTCGTTCTCAGGGCCGGTTGGCACGTAAGTGATTGTTTATACTCAATCATCATTCAATAATATTGCTTGGTGTGGAAGCAAGCCGGAAATGTGGCGGTGGTGTGTAGTAACGATCAATCAATCGCTTGTAGGTGTTGCCCTCGGTCTACCGCAACAACCAGACGAGGCTATTCATCCATTGGTCGGTGAGTCGTCGACAAATTAATCGAACGTACTTAAGATTAAGGATTTAATGTTTAAGATGCGTGATGCGCATATACTATACGATCATATCTCCTGATTGATTGGGTGTCATGTACATGTGAATTCATTGATGGATGGATTTTTGCAGGTGGACCATGAAGAAACACATTTCTTTAACGCCGATCCGGGATTCGTAGTGATCAATCCTTACCCTAAGCTTGGCATGGCCATCACCCACCTTTCAACCTACTTGGACTATCAACAATATCATATTAGGTTTTACATATATAGGGTACGTACGTACGAACCATTAATGTTTGTTCGAAGTTACAGCAATTTCAAACAACCCTAATGAATCCAACAACAACTCTAATTTAAAGTTACACAAGTACAACTTTCACCGGTACTTACATACCTTGAAAATGGCAGGACCCTAAGACAAAGAATTGGTGGGTGGCGGTGGGGAGCATTCGAGAGTACGTAGGCTACTGGGCCAAGGCCGCCCTAAAGAACATGAAGTTCGCAACCATCTTGGAGTATGGGGGGTATGTCTATTGCTTGCCCAACACCAGGTGCCCCCGCATGTGCAACGGCGTGTTCCCCGGCGTCATACGCGGAGGCTTGGACCGCGCCTGCTTCTTCGGCGAGCTCCAGTACTTTGATGATGCTGGCAACACTTACAACTTCCGCGGGCCTCAGCTTGCAGATAGCTTTGTGAGCAACAGCTTGTTCGCTGACGTTAGCGATTTCCGCTATAAGAGCAACAGTTTTACTTTTGGAGGCCCTGGTTTTTAATTTTGATCACTTGCTTTATGTTGTACCCACCTGTATGCACTTTTTCATATATATGCATGTATGTGTTAATTTCTTGATTGTTGATTTCTCGTGAATAAATGAACCTCCTACTTGTATAGTTGTTGGGGTAAGATGAACCTAATTGAGGTTGACAAGAAACTTCTCAATGATGAAATTAAATAAAGAAATCAAATAAATCACAAGCAAAACAACAACAAATTTTTTACGTGAAAAACTTCTCCGATGTAAGAAAGAAAAATCATAGGACCTATCAGTCTACTCTTAAATCTTCCACTATAATCAAATGGTATGTACATAAGATCTTTTCTAATAATTAACTAGAGGAATCACATGTTGAAGTCTATGTAATAGCAGTAGTCTGCACCATATCTGTTGAAGCTTGTCATTTATTAAGATTTATGAAGGGTGCCAAATCTTTAATGGCACATATGGAACATTGATTCTATAAGTATCCAAACTTAAGTCATTTTTTAATTTTGGTTTTAAAAAAATTCTACAACATATAAATTTATAATTATAGTACACTCTTCTAAAATTTATAACTTTAATTCTAAGGTATCAAAAATTATGACTAAGGTATCAATTAATAGAAAGTTAAAAAAGAGTAATAAATATGAAAAATAGCGTAAATACCTTAGCCCTAAATGTTTGAACAGTTAAAAATAGCATAAATTTTATTCAATAAGATTTAATCTAAACTACTCAGATATCTTTAGAATTGATTTCCTGTACTGCTACTAAGGAGTATTTTACCATTTATGAATGATGAATTCGTAATTAGTAACAAAGAGAATTAGGACAAAGACATAGAGGAGCTAGCAACATGAGTGTTTGCAGTCTGATCATCACATCCATATTAATTACAAGTCACTTTGATCAAACACTTGTAATGCTGCAATTAAGCTTTCAACGATCGATCACCCAATAAGCCTTAATTAATCGGAGTAATTGATTAATGATGTCTTAATCTTCATCACTAGTAATTGATCGAAACTGTTTCGATCCACTTTTCATATTATATTTAACTGTGGCAAAGATATATTATATTAATTTCCAAGTCAACAAGAAGTTGAGAATATAACGCAAGTAATTCCACGCCTTAATATATATTTCTAGCCACTTGGAGGATTGTCGCTGAAGGAACCCACAATTGTGGTTGTACTTGGTCAAATTAAATTAGCAAGCCAGGTCATAAAATTAAGATAGATTGTCGAGAAACTTGCGCGATTGCCAGTTAACTAGCTAGGTTCATACATATATAAAATATATATGGCCGAGCACACTAGGAGGGGATCGAAATAGTGTTGAAGGCTAGGGCTTCGTACGTTAATCAAGTGTTGGATCAAAGTCGGTTGTAATTAAGATGGGTGTGACGATCACACAGCAAAAATTCAAGTTGCTCTTCTACATCTTTACAGTAATTCTGTTGGCCAGTGATATAGTTGTGAGCAAAGAAGTTGTAGATCTGAAGACCCAACAGGAATACGTAAGGAACAACAGCATCAAAACCATCCAGGTACTGCATGTAACCTTCGATTTCTACCTGCTAATTGTTTCAATTAATTAATTCCCAATGTCCTGCCTAGCTAGCTAGTTCAGTTTTCTTAATTTCCATGATATATGGTATCGATCAATTAATTAATCAATGTTCTTATTCTGATTTTGTTAAGAGATCAATTGAGACCAAGCAGCTAATTAATTAATCAGCTTGCTAGCTGCATTATATACATCTCGATCTATATATCTGTAAATATATTTTTTATAAGTTGTTGGTGAATTTAATTGTTTCAGTGAGATGGTTGTTTTGTTTGGTTGCAAATCGAGTTGATGAATCCGTGATATATATATTGATGTGAATTATCAGAAAATTTTTTGCTATCTAATAAACTCAATTTTGATGACATAATTAAGTAACGTTGATTTCTTAATTGCTATATATACAGTTTGCAAACGGAGATGTGTACGATTGCATCGACATCTTCAAGCAACCCACCTTTCTCCACCCGAAGCTCAAGGATCACAAAGTGCAGGTTTTTAATTTGCTTCACATACCATTAATTACACACCTTAATATATATATAATTAGCTTCTTTATTTGTTTATTCTCGCAACATATATGTATACAATTAAGTTGCTTATGTGTGTGTATATGTCATTGTTGTGATGCTGGCCGACCTATATACATGCAGATGAGGCCGACGGTGTTCCCTGTTGCTCAGTCGTCGTCGACCTCCACCAGCGGAGATGAGGTGGGGGGAGACTTTTTGGATGCTGCGATTTCGTCGGAACACAAGTGTCCTGAAGGGTCGGTGCCCATCCAAAGGCTCGACCTGGACACCACAACCAGAGACAAGTTTGCATTCGGCGGCACAACGACCTTCTCTCCCGAAAAGACCAAGGAGATCAACGAAAATGACTTGAGATTTGTAAGTTAACTCCCTCATTAAATACAATTAGCTAGCGAAAAAATACTTAGCAGAGGTTTGTGCCAAATGAGAAATTAATAATTTTCACTCAAGTACAAGTTTTTTGTGAATACATAATTGTATCTCTCAACCTTAATTAATACTTACATGGAGATTAATCAGGAGCTCATATCTTTTACATCGCAACGTGATGCTTTAGTGGGCAACGAGAAGATCACGGTACGGAGGACCGTACTATGGCGGCGGAACATCCATCAACCTTTACGCAGTGCCAGACGTCGGGCCTAACGACACCAGCGCCGCAATGATGTGGGTGAGGAACGACAACCTCGGCGTCATTCTCAGGGCCGGTTGGCACGTAAGTGATTAATTGTAATTAATCATCATCATTCAACTCAAGCAACCCAGAAAGCTGGTGGTGGTGGTGTGTAGTGACGATCGATCAATCTCGCGTACAGGTGCTGCCCTTACTTTACCAAGACAACCAAACGAGGCTATTCATGGAGTGGTCGGTGAGTCATTGACAAATTAATCAAACGTACTTAAGTTTTGGGATTTAAGGTTTAAGATGCATGACGCGTATATATTTTATGATCATATCTCCTAATCGATAGATTGATTTGGTGTCATGTACGTACATGTGTATTGATAGACTGATGGATGGGTATAATCCATGGATGTGCAGGTGGACAATGACGAAATATGTTGCTTTAACGAAAAGTGTCCGGGATTTGTGGTGATCAATCCCTACCCTAAGCTTGGCATGGCCATCACCCACCTTTCAACCTACTTGGATTATCAACAATATCATCTGACGGTTTACATATTCAAGGTACGTGCGTACGAATTGTTGGGAAAATTGAAGTCTGTGAGTAACTTCTCAATGGTGAAATCAAAATGAAGAAATCAAACAAGTCACAAGTAAAATAACACCAAACTTTTTACTTTGAAAACTTTTTTAATGTGAGGAAGAAAAATCATAAGATATGTCGGTCTACTTCTAAATCTTCTACTATAATCAAATGATAGGTACATAAAGTATTCTCTAGTAATTAACTAGAGAAATCATACATTCACTATCATCAACAACCAATGGTACAAAACAACAACACAAACAAGAGGCATGCAGACAGATTTACCCAATCGGCTGTCCATGTTTCAGAATTTTTTGATATCACTACACAGCTTCTAAAATCACGAAACTTGGCAAGAATGAATCTCCACGAATCCTTAAGCCACTGAAAAAATTTCAGTCAAAAAAGACTTCGTTTCACCCCTTAAATTGACCTTCTACCAAGAATGTGCGTTACAGAACTGTAGTGACGAACTACCTCTGAAATCCCTTTCAAATCTGCCTCTTCACTATTCTGATCACCCATCCAACCGTCTGATCAGAAGAACATCAAGTCACGACCTTGCCTTTAAAGTTTCAATTCGATCCGAGTACAAATGCTCCTCTAATCAGCTCTACGATCAAAGTGTTGTAACAAAAAAGAGATGTGACGAATTTGCAGTCCGTCACTTTTTTAATGTTATTCTCTTTTCTTCTTTTCTCCTCTACAAGATCTAATAGTGTTGTTGGTAGATTACGCCAAGGTCCGTGTAAGATGATACAATATTATAATCAGATCATTCTCAATATGAAGAAAAAGCCAACACAAATCACCAACATTTGATTCATCGATCACCTTCTACCTACTTCTTCCTTTTCTTAACATCCAACAGCTTCAAATAACTCTATGATTTTCATTGGCACGTAAACTTGCCTTACTAATGGCACGTACGTTGCCTCTTGAAAATGGATGGCAGGACCCCGAGACAGAGAATTGGTGGCTGGCGGTGGGGAGCATTCGGGAGTACGTAGGCTACTGGACCAAGGCCGCCGTGAAGCAGATGAAGAACGCAAGCATGTTAGAGTACGGGGGCTTCGTCTACTGCTTGCCCAACACCAGGTGCCCTCGCATGTGCAACGGTGTGCACCCCGGCGTCATACGTGGAGGCTTGGACCGCGCCTGCTTCTTCGGCGATGTTGTGTACATCGACAACCTCGGCAGAGCTTTCAACTTTCAAGGGCCTGATGCGATGGATGCTGGTTACGTGAGCAACAAATTGTTTGCCGGCGTCAGCCATTTCCGCTATAGCAGTAACAGCTTTACCTTCGGAGGCCCGGGATTTTAATTTTCGATCGTTTTGTTGACTTTTGACCGTACAAAAAAGTAATTTGTAGGTAAATAATTTTAAGATGTTGGTTAAAAGAATCACGATAAAGATGTGGAAGAGCAACTTGAGCTTTTGAAGTGTGATCATCACACCCATCTAAGTAAATTAACTACAACCCACTTTCATCCAACACTTGCAATGCTGCAATTAAGCTTTCATCACCCAATTAACCTTAATTAATCAGAGTCAAAATTGATTTTTAGGAAAATAATTTTAAAATAATAGAAGAGAAGAAGTAATTTTAATAATGAAAGAATTAATTAAGAAATGTATATATCATCATAAAATTGTACACACTTTTAAAAATTGAAAGTAAAGAAAAAAAACCGAATCAAAGACTAGAGCAATCGTTACAAAATTCTTCTTACTTATTTATTAAATTTGAAAGTTATTTTGTAAATTCTTTAATTTTATTTTGTTTCGAATAAACTTTTAATCTTTTATATATATTAATACTTCTATTATTAATACATTTTCAGTTATCAAGTATGTTGTCATTTATGTTGAAAATATATTTACAGGCTACTGAAGACACTAGAATTGTTAATAAATTATTTACCATTATTGATAATATTAAAAAAATCATTGATTGTTATCTTCACCAATCTAAAATATCAAATATATTTAAATTAGAATGTTAAGTAAATAATAATTATTGATGATTGGTTGAATTAAAAGTAATTAATTTTTGTCTAGATACTATAGGATTTAAGCATATACTTAAAATATATAATTGTGGCATCAACAATTTCTATAATATTTGTAAAAATTATTTCAATTTCACGTAGATGTTAAATTTTTTAAATCATATTAATCTTTTTTATAAAATCTAATTTTAATCAATATACAATAATAATTACGTACTCATTTTTAATTCTACCCAACTAAATATTTAAAATACATACTATACATGATTATTTTACCCAACCAAACTGTTTCACACCTCCCCCCAGCCCACCTTGCAGAACCGTCCCAATTGACATCTCTATATTTACCTCACTCTGTGCGAAAAGACCAGGAATGGCTATTCTAAACGACAGATCTAGCAACAAGGTCGGCTCCAAATCCCGATCGATCGGGAGCATGATCTCCTCCTCCTCGTCAAGGCGCGTCACCTCTGATCGCTCGATGATTTCCATCGATTCGCACGTTTCTGATCGTCGCTCATCTACTGCGCGCACGGAAGCCCCATCCCTGCGTCCCGCCCATCACCGCCCTCGGCAGAGGGAGCGAAGAAACCCTTCAACCTCAAACCGGCGACGCGACAACAACAGGTCGGCCGAGAAAATTTCGATTTTCGAACTTCGTATTTTCCTAAATTCGTGGTTTGATATTCGAGCACGCGTCGTGCTCTAGGTTGTTACATAAAATCTATTTGGAGTCGTTTTGAATTCTATCTTAGTTTTGGAATTATAATATTTCGTACTGTCCTAAAATCTATATTTGGATTATTACGAATGCATCATGTATTTTGAGGTTAACGTGTAAAACTTGGATTGTAATATCTCGTACTGCAGTGTTTTCAGTTTAAGAAAATAATATATAGTTTTAATATGATGATTTACAGTGATTATTACATGAGATGATACCTTTTAATGATTTCCTGATTTTTAATTTAACGGGAATATATCGAAATTAATTCTTTTCGTCTTCTTTCTTTTCATCCTCTAACGTCTCCCTCTCCCTCCCCCGCCTTCTCCAACTCTCTGATCCTTTTCTTCAGCCCCAGATCTCCTTCTCGTCTGCCTTGATCTGTTCCACCAGCCTGTCACTGATTTCGGTGGTTGGCGAATATCTTCACGATCCATAAGTCCTGTTTGTTTACATTTGTTATTATATACTTTTATTTTTTTATTATACGTCGTAATATTTTACAATAATATTTATTAAATAATTTTAACATTTATACTAAAAAATTATATTAAAATACTTAGATCGTAAATTATATTTTTTTTTAAAAAAAAAAAAATTTCATCAAACCTAACTCTACCACATAAACAAATACTCCTTCCTTGGAGTTCGTGAATTTGAGATTATTGTTAAACAATTACGATTGCTTGATCTATTTGCTAACCTTTACTTCGTTGTAAAGTAAGTAAAAACGCATAAGTCTTTTAAAAGTCAACAAAAGATAACTTGTAAATTTGGACAAGCATCAAAAGTCAGCAAAGGCTAACGTGTGAATTTGGAAAAAACGATTGCTTGTGCAACCATTGCTGGTTTGCCATTGATAAAATGAAAAATAATAAATTAATTTTTTTATCATATCTTATTATTTTTTATATTTTTCAAAGAAACAAATCTCTCGGTAATCTTTTGATATCGGAATTTATACTTGCATGAAAGTCAAGAGGAGTTTTAACTTTTAAGAAGAAAACATCATTGATTGAATTTTGAGAGAGTTCAATATTAAAAATCCTTCCCTTTTTTTTTGACATAGTTGAGAATTTATAGTTTAAGCGGTGATTCGAACTTAAAATTTTAAGGTCTAAAGAGGTTCTTATAATCACTAGATTACCATTTTTGACATAGTTGAGAATCTATATGAAGTTTGTGCATAAGTGGTGATTTGAACTTATAACTTTATGGTTTAAAGAGGTTCTTATAATCATCATATTACCATTTTAGTAGTAAAAGACCTCCTCTTCTTTGATAAGGAGAGTTTTAGATTTATCCTTCTCCCAAGATCAATAGATAGATAAGCATACTAAAATCTTTGATGCTTAATATTTCTCCATATTTGAACTGTGATATTATGATATCACACTTCTCACATATATGTTTGAATGATATATATATGCTTTGTTTAATGATGTGTATTTGTAATTTTTAGGAAAAAATTTTGTTAACTGATTTGTTTCAAGGAGAACTCCTACGTGAAGGAAAAGATTTTTAAAAGGGAAAAAATATATTGTGTTGTGTTGTGAATGCCTCTCACAAGATGTCTTCCTTTTATTTTTTTTAAATGAATTATATTGACTCCTTGAATGATAGAATCAGTTAATGAAAAGTAAGAGAGAGTTTTAAAAATATAGAATGTGAATAGTGTTCTTTTTTGTTTTAAAAATTGAGCAGGTTATCACAAATTAATGCAATAACTTCATACAGATGGTTTGGATTTACTCTACAATTGAGCAGACTTAGAAATCGAACAAGTTAAGCAAAGAGTTACATGATATTATGTATTAAGCACATTCACAAATACAATTACAGTTAACCACAAAAACAACGATAGAGAATTTTTATACTGGTTCTCCAATTTGAGTGCTCCACTCCTTATGTTTTACTTGAGCTTGGGTATTATTGAAGTTAATATCAACCCTTTATGGTTTTACAAGTATTTATGGTGGAATTAAATTAGAAAGAATTTAATTCTATCTAAGTTAAGCATTTATGCAAATTCTTCTCGATGGAATTTAATTCATTCACAAAATTAATTAAAATTTATTTTAAAAAAAGGTTTAAAATTTAATTCTGATATCTCTCTTTGTGAATTAAGCAAGATCCTTCTACCCCCTTTTTCCCTTTTGACAGAACATCTTACGTTCCTTGCATTTTTAAAAAGTCTATTTCTTAAATAGTTAAAATTTTAAATATATTAATTTTTTATTATTTTTAAATAAAAAATAAATTCAATTTTATCTATTTTCGACATATGTACTGAAATTTTAAATTTTATTAAATTATGTAAAGTACATGAACATCTCTACATTAATTTAATTTTACTCAATTCAATTATGATTAAGAAATAAATTCTTGATAATTCATTTTCATATAATTTTACGTGCATACAAATAATCGAGGTCGAAATACTAAAACCAACACATGATTATTTTTAGCTTGAATTACAAAGATGGAACATAAGTATTTTCATATCGAAATACTTCAACTCTAGCTCAACAAGATGGAACACAACATTCTAGTTTTTTTGTTTATTTAGTTAACTCTAATTCCAATTCTGCACAAACTTCTATGCATTAGTATTACTGTATAAACTCTCGTAAACAAACTTCTAGTTTATAATTTTCTATACAGTTTTAACATTGTTTGTAAAATTACTCTTAACTTCAACTCTTCGTAATTGTTAGAGAGTTAAGATTAAAGTTGAAGCTCCGTTAACAAACAAGATCTAGAACTAACAATATATGATTCCTTGTTCCCAAAGGAATCCTTTGTGTTTCAAGATCAAAATATAGGAAACTGACATTATTAAGTATTCATGGTCAAATACTTCAACTAATTGTATGTTTCAAGTCGAACATGTAGCAAAACAATACCTTATTAGTAAGGTGTTGGGTGTGATTTAAGGTCAAAATGGTACTTATCAACAGTATTGGAAATTCACAAACTTATTACCCATGGTACTACTGCATTCAACAAAGAGAAGAGAGGAAAAGAATTTCATACACGATCATCAATGCATTCTAGCTAGATAAATGCATAGAAAAAAAATTTCTCGTGAGAATTGAATATTTCAAACTTAATAGAGTCTTTCAGGTAAGATAGTTCCATGCAGAGGTGTTAATTGAGAGTCAAGTTTAATTGTGCAGACACGGTTTAACTTGATCAAATTAATTGTGGTCTTGTGAGCCATCAACAAGTCACTACACTTATTCATTTTGGCAAGATACTTCGTTGCTATATAAGGGTGTGCTCTTCTTAGGTTGTTTAATGGTTGGTTGTTGATCAAGAAAAGTTGAGATGGATTGCCCTGACTTGCTGTTTGCGAGCCTTATGTGTTTAGGGATAGTATTTTTCAACTTTAGGAGTTTGAATAGAATTGAAATTAGAGTTAATTTTGTAAATGAAGTTAGAATTGTATAATAATTTAAATGATAAAAGCTTATAATTTGAAATCTGTACAATAATAAGGATGTTGGAAGTGATTTTATATGTTAAAAGAAATTAAAAACAAATGAAGTCTAGCTCTTTGTCGGCCTTTATTGTTGCTTGTTTTTTGCTTTGTTTTTTGCCTATAGGTTCTACGCCCATGGACCTATTTGTTTTTTATTCCCATTTTGTAGGTCCATATGGGTTTTATTTGCAAAGCTTTTTGTTTTTTTGCTTGTATTTTGTAAATATGTGTGTGTGTGATATGTATATATATATATGTGTGTGTATGTATATGCATATATTGAAGGAAACGATCACCGTTGTACGCCTGGGCCAAACCAGTCAGGTCATAAATTTAAATTTAAATTAAGATTGTTAATCATCATATAAACCCATTGAATCTTAACAGCAAATTAATTAAAGACCGGGTTTTAATTAATTGTTGGAGAAATTCAAATCAACATGTATATTTAATTATAGCAGGCTTGGTATATATTATATATATCAGCAAGACGTTGAGAATATCATGCAAAGTAATTCCACGCCTCAATATATAATATATATATATATCTAGCCACTTGGAGGAAGCCGCGATTGTCGTTGAAGGAACCCACAATTGTCGTTGTACTTGGTCAATTAATTAAATTAGCAGGCCAGGTCATAAAATTAAGATAGATTGTTGAGAAACTTGCGCGATTGCCAGTTAACTAGCTAGGTTCATACATATATATATATATATAGATATATAAAATATATATGGCCGAGCACACGAGGAGGGGATCGAAATAGTGTTGAAGGCTAGGGCTTCGTACATTAATCAAGTGTTGGATCAAAGTAGGTTGTAATTAAGATGGGTGTGACGATCACACAGCAAAAATTCAAGTTGCTCTTCTACACCTTTACAGTAATTATCCTGGCCAGCGATATAGTTGTGGGCAAAGAAGTTCTAGATCTGAAGACCCAACAGGAATACGTAAGGAACAACAGCATCAAAACCATCCAGGTACTAACCTTCAATTGCAACCTATTAATTAATTGTTTTAGTTAATTAATTTTCTCCATGATATATGGTACTAATCAATATATGTTTTTATTCTGATTTTGTTAAGAGATCAATTGAGACCATGCAGGTAATTAATTAATTAACTAGCTAGCTAGCTAGCTAGCTGCACTATATACATCTCGATCGATCTATATATACGTAAATATATATATCTGTTACATATTGGTGGCGTATTTAATTGTTTTAGTGATCGAGATATATGGTTGTAATGTTGGCTGCGGATCGAGTTGATGAATCCGTGATATATGTATCGATGTGAATTATCTGAAAGTTTTCTGCTATCTAATAAACTCAATTTTTGATGACATGATTAAGGAACGATGCATGATTTCTTAATTGCTATATATACAGTTTGCAAACGGAGATGTGTACGATTGTATCGACATCTACAAGCAACCCACCTTTCTCCACCCGAAGCTCAAGGATCACAAATTGCAGGTTTTTACTTAGCTTCGCATACCATTAATTACTCATTAATTACACACCTTAATATATATATATATAATTAGCTTCTTTATTTGTTTATTCTCGCAACATATATGTATAGAATTAAGTAGCTTATGTGTGAGTATATGTCATTGTTGTGATGCTGGCCGACATATATGCATGCAGATGAGGCCGACGGTGATCCCTAACGCTCTGACGTCGTCAACGTCGCCCTATGGAGACGAGGTGGGGGGAGAGTTCTTGGATGCTGAGATTTCGTCGGAACACAAGTGTCCTGAAGGGTCGGTGCCCATCCAAAGGCTCGACCTGGACGCCACAACCAGAGACAAGTTTGCATTCGGCCGCTCGACAGCTTTCTCTTCCGAAAAGATCCAGGAGATCAACGAAAATGACTTGAGATTTGTAAGTTAACTATCTCATTAAATACAATTAGCTAGCTAGTGAAAAAATACCTACAAATGAGATAAGAGGCTTAAGAGAGGTTTGTGCCAAATGAGAAATAATAGAAAATAGGAGGAAATGATAAATTCAATATATTTTTCATCATTTCTTAGCATTTAGCATACTTTCCTAAACACAAATCCTCCTTTAATTCCACTCATTGTTGTAGGATTATTTTCCCAATATACATACTTTCCTAACTTTGTCTGGTGTTTCATCTCCATATCAAATTTTCATTTTAAATACAATCTTTTTGTCAATTCATAATTGTATCTCTTAAAATCTTGACACTTACGTGGAGATAGATCAAGAGCTCATGTCTTTTATGTCACAACGTGATGTTTCAGTGGGCAACGAGAAGAACACGGTACAAAGGACCATACTACGGCGGTGGAACATCCATCAATGTTTACGCGGTGCCTGATGTTGGGATGAACGTCACTAGTGCCGCAATGATGTGGTTGAAGAACAACAAAGTTGGCGTCATTCTTAGGGCCGGTTGGCACGTAAGTGATTCATTATACTCAATCATCATTCAATACATAATACTGCCTGGTGTGGAAGCAAGCCAGAAAGGTGGTGGTGGTGTGTAGTGATGATCGATCAATTGCTTGTAGGTGATGCCCTCGCTCTTCAACGACAACCAGACGAGGCTATTCATGGAGTGGTCGGTGAGTCATCAACAAATTAATCGAACATACTTAAGATTAAGGATTTAAGGTTTAAGATGCATGACACGCATATATTATACGACCATATCTCTTGATTGATTGGATGTCATTTACATGTGTATTGATTGATGGATGGATTTTCAGACAGACCATGAAGAAACATCTTGCTACAACGACGAGTGTCTGGGATTCGTGGTGATCAATCCCTACCCTAAGCTTGGCATGGCCATCACCCACCTTTCAACCTACTTGGATTATCAACAATATCATCTTAGGGTTTACATATACAGGGTACGTACGTACATACGAACCATAAACGTTTGTTTGAAGTTAATTATATACAACAGTTTCAAGCAACCCTAATGAATCTGAGAATAAGCCTAATTTAAAGTTACAATAGTGCAAACTTTCGTTGGTATACTTACGTATATACCTTGAAAATGGCAGGACCCCAAGACAGGGAATTGGTGGCTGGCGGTGGGGAGCACTCGAGAGTACGTAGGCTACTGGGCCAAGGCCGCCGTGAAGAACATGAAGAACGCGAAAAGGTTGGAGTACGGGGGGTACGTCTACTGCCTGCCCAACACCAGGTGCCCCCGCATGTGCAACGGCGTGTTCCCCGGCGTCATACGCGGAGGCTTGGACCGCGCCTGCTTCTTCGGCGAGCTCCAGCACTTCGACGACGCCGGCAATGCCTTCAACTTCCACGGGCATGAGATGGACAATGACTGCGTGACCAACAAATTGTTCGCTGACGTCAGTCATTTTCGCTACAGCAGTAATAGTTTTACTTTCGGAGGTCCGGGATTTTAACTGTACAGAGCCTTTTTTATTTTATTTTATTTTACTTTTAATTTTTAAAAATAGAAAAAATAATTTTTAAGATAACCATTTTAAGATAAAAGAAAAAAAAAAAAATTTACTAAAAAAATATGTATGTTAACGTAAAAGTAAAGAAAAAGAACAAAACCTTTATCATTTATTTAATTTCTAACGCACCTATTTTTCCACGTACGTGCATATATATATATATATATATATATATATATATATATATATATTTGTTTTGCTTTCTCACGAACATGCGTGGTTGATGACCCACTTATGAAATTTTCAAACTACCCCAGCATCCTTCAATTAATGCAACCTAGCTAGCTCCCGATGAATTAAGAACGTGTTGAGAATTTTATACTTGTGTGTGTACATGCTAATTAATTCGCATGTCACAGTTGCTATACTTACAGACCCATTAATTAATTAATTAATCAGCCTTCTCAATGGCTCTTATATATATATATAAAATTCGTTCAAGATCGATACTTAATTAGCTCAGAGGTTGGCATGCAAGGTGGTTGATACTGCATATATATTTTATAATGTATATGTAAAGGTAAAAAGATTTTCGGCAAAAAAAGATTGGATTAGAAAATTAAAAATTAATGATGATTTGATAGCACAAAATTTTGTTTGTTACAAACAAGGAGTAAAATATACGAATGATAAATATTTTTTGAAAACAGAATTTAGTAGAAGAGCAGATATCTAACAATCCTGTCCAGTAAGACTATATGTAGTTTGTAATTCAAATGGAACATGGGTCATCACAAAATTTGAAGATGAGCACAATCATATTCTTACATCACCAATGAAAACAGATAAGTTAAGATCTTACGAGAAAATATCTCTTGTAGCAAGAAATTTAGTTAGCACTTAATTTGATTGTGATATTGGGCCTTCCAAAATGGCCAATGTCATTTCAAGCATTGTTGGTGAAAGTGTAAATGCTAAACAAGTTAGAGCAAAAAGAAGAAAAACACGACAAAATTATGGTAGTAGAGAATGTATGGAAATAGTGAAGTGTTTTTTTGAGCAAACTTATATAGATCCAAATTTCTTCTTTCAATTTGAATTAGATGAAGATCACATAGTTAGAAATATTTTTTGGGCGAATGGAAGAGCTTGTGAAGCATACAGTAAATTTAGAGATGTTATATTCAACACAACATATAGAACAAATAATTTCAAGATGTCATTTGCACCATTTACTAGAGTCAACCATCATAGAAAATCAACATTATTCTTGCAACCATACTAAATAGCCAATGAAACTAAAGAAACTTTTCATTGGCTATATAGTAGATTTCAAAAATGCATGTATGGGAAGAATCCAAATGCCATCATTACAAACCAAGACATTGCAATGTGTACAATTATACCTCAGGTATTTGAAGGAATTGTACATCATTATTGTTCTTGGCATATATATCGAAATGCTATTAATCATGTCTCAGAGTTAAAAAATAATTCAAACTTCAGGGCTGACTACAACAAAGTAATATATGGATCAGAAAATTCCATAGAGTTTGAAAAGGAATGAGAGTTAATGTAGCAAAAATATTCGACAATCAGTAGTAACTCTTGGCTGAATCAGATGTTTAATATTAGAAATCATTAGGTTCCTTGCTACATGAAAGTTATCTTCATGGCTGGCATGACTATAACTCAAAGATATGAAAGTATGAATTCATTTTTTGATGGATATATTCATTCTCAAACTCCTATATTAGAGTTTATCACTCAATATGAGAAAGCATTATTGGCAAGACGTCAAGTGGAAGAATATGAAGACATGCAAACATTGACTTCGAAATTAGTTTTGATCTTTCACTTGCCTATTGAAATAAAAGGCTGAGTGTTATACTAAGAAAATTTTCTCATTATTGCAAATTGAAATGAAGAATAGAGAAGCTTATGTTACTAAAAAAATAAGTAAAGTGGACAATGAAACACAATATCAAGTTTGGAAGGCAGAAGTTCCAAGTAGCCCTAAAATTGTGATCTTAAAAATGGAAGTAGATTTTGATATAACATATTTATGCAGAAAATTTGAACATGAGGGGATTCTCTGTCGTCATATTTTTATGTTTTATCTAAAAAACAAGTACAACATTTACTAGATAAATATATACTATGCAGATGGACTATTAGGTGCAGATATCAATCAAGTATAATTGATATACAATCACATTGTATAGATGGGTAAGTACAACATATAGTGTTAATATAACATTTTTCTTGTATTGATAGGAAAACTAATATCGATGCTATTTGCACAGGATTACTCCTCTCATGAAATGGGACTTACAATCATGTGCATTTAAATTAGCTGATGTTGGTGGTTCTTCAAAAGAGGAATATAGAATAATAAAATTTGGTTTTGAAGAATTGTTAAAGAAAATGTCTAAATTACATCTTCAAAGAAAAGATGATATACAACCATGTATATATAGACAACATTACTAACAATAATGTGCAGGAGTTACCATCTGGATTTATGGTGAGAGATCCAACTATGCAACGAAAAATAAAAGGAAGACCTGTACAAAGTCAATGGATGAAATTTGGTGTTGAAACAGCTATGATTGAAAAAAAGAAAAATAAAAGAATGTGTCACGAATGTAGTCAATTAGGCCATTATATCAGTACTTGTCAAAATACAAGTTAATTTTAGTTTATCAGTTCTAAATTATATTATTCTTTCATTTATTAATATAGTAAATTTAATAGATTTAAATGTTACAGGTTCTTCTCAAATAGTTGAAGAGTATGGAGAGAATCCAACCTAAAAGTGGACATAATTGATTGTAAGTAAAAATTTAAATGAATTCACATTGCCTTTTGAGTATTCATTATTGGTCTATTTTATAGGATGAAATCAAATTTTGACTGAACTCTTGTATGTCACAACAACTTAATATTGGAATTGAAGAAATTGAAATGGGTTGGAGTGAATTTACCTTTGTCGTGGAATCATGAAATGAATATTTTGCATTGTACTATGTCATGTACAAAATAAGTAATTACTTGCTTCTGAAGTCCCAGTTGTAATGTAAACATAATTTATTTACATGAAATGAAGATGTGACATTTTTAAAATAATTACATAAAAATGTAGCATTTTCCTTAATTATATTATTTTCGTCGTTGTCGTTATCGTTTTCATCGTCATCACAAACATTTTTATTCATATATTAATTTGAGATTACAGAAGCTATATCTTACAATCTTGCAAGCATATGCGACAGGAACTTTTGAAGTATAGTTAATTAATTTGCGAAACTTCCGTGAAAATAAAGAAAAGTGTTACGGAATTACTGTTTTTCAAACAGTAGTTTCGTAATTTTACCTTATATAAAAACGGAACTATCGTCAATTAATTTGGGTGGTTTTGATTTTTAATAAATTGATATTGATTCAAAAAGGATGTTGATTAAATATTAAGTCATAAATTTAAGTAAAATAAGATATTTAAGATCTTTGAATACGTGATTTAATTTATTAAGATAAGGTATTTAACATTATAACATTATTAAAAATATTTAAAAAATAAAAGAATAGTTATACGACATGTCGTAAAGTAAACATGTTTACTTTACAACTCACCGTGGAGTAATGGTCGTAACTCTAGGGTTTGCCGTAAAGTTATTTCTTTATCTCTTTAAAATAAAAAAGAGAGTAACTGTAGTTTCTTTATTTTACATTATATAAAATATTGATTTGCGAAACTTTCGTGCAAATAAAGAAGAGATTTACGAAACTACCGTCAATTAATGTGGGTGATTTTGATTTTCAATAAATTAATATTGATTTAAAAATAATTTTGATTAAATATTAAGTCATAAATTTAAGTAAAATAAGGTAAAATATTAATTTATCTTAAAAAGGATGTTGATTAAATATTAACTCGTAAAATAAGTAAAATATTAAGTTATCTTAATACATTAAATCATGTATTCGAAAATCTTAAATACCTTATTTTATTTAAATTTTTAGAATCTTCATTGGGTGACATATTTGTTCAATGAACCTTCATTGAATGACGCATGTTGAGTATTATATTTGATGATAAATATTTTTTAATGTTTAATTATTATTGAAATTATTCTAGATAGTTATAATGATTATGAGTTTATTATTTAACAATTGATTTAGATGGTACAAATTGGTTTAGAAGCGTTAAATAAGGTTAAAACTGCATTCAGAGTTTTAATGTTAAATCGGTGTTTTAAGTTCCCACGTGATGCGAAATCAGTGTTTTAATGTTAAAAGTTTGAAAAATTAGGAAACTGATAAACAATATTTGGAGTTTTAACATGGGCACGTGATTTTTTTAAGTCGGCATATGATTTTTATTGTGCATGTACTGTAAACAATATTCGGCATTTTAATATTAAAAGTCTGAATATTTTGGGAAGTTAGCATTAAAAGCCTAAAACTGCCCAAACAACAAAAACATGTGAAAAATCATAATATCAATATAAAGTAAATTGGTTGGAATATTATATCTTTTATACTCGGATCCATATTTATCATACTTCTCTGTATTCTAGGATCATTAGAAAAAAACTTAGTTTGGGATTAACTTAACACGTCATTTTTTCTGTTTCACTTTTAGCTTCTAAAATCACTTGTCATTATTATGCAGAGATTTCAATTAACATTCATATAAATTTTTGGTTTGTTATTTTTAGTATAAAATGTTAAATATATTTGATAAATATTATTATACAAAATAGAAGTACATAATAAAAAATGGAAATATATAGTAATAATCTCAATATGCAAACGTGTTATATATATGTAAATTAAATTAAGATGGTTAATCATCATATATATATACCCATTGAATCTTAACAGCAAATTAATTAAAAGACTGGGTTTTAATTAATTGTTGGAGATATTCAAATCAACACTTACGTATATTTAACTGTGGCAAATATATATTATATTAATTGCCAAGCCAACAAGAAGTTGAGAATATCACGCAAGTAATTCCACGCCTTAATAAATATTTCTAGCCACTTGGAGGAAGCCGCGATAGTCGCTGAAGGAACCCACAATTGTGGTTGTACTTGGTCAAATTAAATTAGCAAGCCAGGTCATAAAATTAAGATAGATTGTTGAGAAACTTGCGCGATTGCCGGTTAACTAGCTAGGTTCATACATATATATATATATATATATATATATATATATATATATAATATATATATATATATAGATATATAAAATATATATGGCCGAGCACACGAGAAGGGGATCGAAATAGTGTTGACGGCTAGGGCATCGTTAATCAAGTGTTGGATCAAAGTCGGTTGTAATTAAGATGGGTGCGACGATCACACAGCAAAAATTCAAGTTGCTCTTCTACACCTTTACAGTAATTATCCTGGCCAATGATATAGTTGTGGGCAAAGAAGTATTAGATCTGAAGACCCAACAGGAATACGTAAGGAACAACAGCATCAAAACCATCCAGGTACTAACCTTCAATTGCAACCTATTAATTAATTGTTTTAGTTAATTAATTTTCTCCATGATATATGGTACTAATCAATATATGTTTTTATTCTGATTTTGTTAAGAGATCAATTGAGATCATGCAGGTAATTAATTAATCAGCTTGCTAGCTGCATTATATACATCTCGATCGATCTATATATATGTAAATATATTTTTTATATACTGTTGGTGTATTTAATTGTTCCAGTGAGATGGTTGTTTTGTTAGCTAGCTGCGGATCTAGTTGAAGAATCCGTGATATATGTACCGATGTTAATTTTCTGAAAATTTTCTGCAATCTATAAAACTCGATCAATTTTGATGACATAATTAAGGAACGTTGATTTCTTAATATATTGTTATACATACAGTTTGCAAACGGAGATGTGTACGATTGCATCGACATCTACAAGCAACCCACCTTTCTCCACCCGAATCTCAAGGATCACAAATTGCAGGTTTTTAATTAGCTTCACATACCATTAATTACTCATTAATTACACACCTTAATATATATATAATTAGCTTATTTATTTATTTATTCTCGCAACATGTATACATACAATTAATTAGCTTAATTATGTGTGTCTATATGTCATTGTTGTGATGCTGGCCGACATATATACATGCAGATGAGGCCGACCGTGATCCCTAATGCTCTGTCGTCGTCCAAGTCGCCCTACGGAGGCGAGGTTGGGGGAGAGTCGTTCTTGGATGCTGAGATTTCGTCGGAACACAAGTGTCCTGAAGGGTCGGTGCCCATCCAAAGGCTCAACCTGGACACCACAACCAGAGACAAGTTTGCATTCGCCTCGACAGCCTTCTCTCCCGATAAGACCAAGAAGATCAAAGAAAATGCCTTGAGATTCGTAAGTTATCTCATTAAAAACAGTCTGCTAGCAGCTAGCTAGTGACAAAATACTTACGTACCTGTGAGATAATTGAGAGACTTATAATGCGTTTGTTTAAGCCATAGAAGTAGTTGACGTGATATTCACGTTATTTTAAAAAGTACATACTTTACAATTAATGTAAATATTTTGATATGATTTTTTAGTGTAAAATATTGAAGTTATTTGGTACACGTTATTATAAAGTATTGTGATGTATAGTAAAAAAAAAAAAATGTATTGTAATTGCCCAGGAAACAAATGAAGTTTTATTAGGAGATATACATTAATTTACCATACTTTTCTAGACACAAATCCTCCTTTAATTTCACTCATTAATGTAGGACTATTTACCCAATAGACATACTTTCTTCCCAACTTTATCTGGTGTAATATAATTTGATCTCAATATCAAATTTTTATTTTAATTAATACACCTTTTTTGTCGATTCATAATTGTATCTCTCAATCTTGAGTAGAGATAGATCTGCAGGAGCTCTTGTATTTTGTTTGTCTCACAACGTGATTTTACAGTGGGCGACGAAAAGAACACAGGCCGATGAATCGATCTTCGGCGGCGGAACATCCATCAATGTTTACGCGGTACCTGACGTCGAGATTAACGAGACTAGCGCCGCCATTATGTGGTTGAAGAACGAAAAGGTCGGCGTCATTCTCAGGGCTGGTTGGCACGTAAGTGATTGATTCTATGTGTATAATTAATCATCAACTCCATCAATCATCATTCAATAATAATATTGCCTGGTGTGGAAGCAAGCTAGCTATAGCCAGAAAGGTGACGGTAGTAGTGACGATCGATCAATCGCTTGCAGGTGCTGCCCTCGCTCTACTACGACAACCAGACGAGGCTATTCATGCACTGGTCGGTGAGTCTTCGATCGACAAATTGATCGAACATATATACTTAAGATTAAGGATTTAAGGTTTAATTAAGATGCATGACGCATGCACATATATATATTATACAATCATATCTCTTGAGACTTGATTGATGGATGGATGGATGGATGGATGGATTTGCAGGTAGACAAGGAAAAAACACATTGCTATAACGAGATGTGTCCTGGATTTGTGGTGACCAATCCTTACCCTAAGCTTGGCATGGCCATCACCCACCTTTCTACCTACTTGGATTATCAACAATATCATCTTAAGGTTTACATATACAAGGTACGTACCTTACATATTTAGATTTCATTCTTTTTCTTCACTCTCAACTTCTAGAAGCATTCTCAATCAGTTTGACATATGTATTCCTCGAACAATCTATTTTTTTTTTATCAAAATTACGTACTCTTCTCGATCTCTCCTTTCGTACGAAAGCAGGACGTGAAGACAGGGAATTGGTGGCTGGCGGTAGGGAGCATTCGAGAGTACGTAGGGTACTGGGCGAAGGGCGCGGTGAAGCAGTTGAAGGACGTGAGATTGTTGGAGTTTGGGGGGTTCGTCGCTTGCTTGCCATACACCAGATGCCCCCGCATGTGCAATGGCGTGTTCCCCGGCGTCATACGCGGAGGCTTGGATCGCGCCTGCTTCTTCGGCGACCTCCAGTACTTCGACAACGACGGCATCGCTTACAACTTCGGGGAGCGTATGATCGGTGATGGCTACGTGAGCAACAAATTGTTCGCTGACGTCAGTCATTTTCGGCATCAGAGTGATAGCTTTACTTACGGGGGACCCGGATTTTAATTTTAATCCTTTGTTTAATTATTTCTAACATACAACTTCAACCATGTCGTTGGTATGGACGGTGCATACGTCAGCAACAAACTGTTTGCTGACGTCAGCAACAAACTGTTTGCTGACGTCAGCAACAAACTGTTTGCTGACGTCAGCCATTTCCGTTATAGAAGTAATAGCTTCACATATGGAGGCCCGGGATTTTAGTTCTGGTCGTTCATTTGTTTAATTATTTCTAACGTACCTAACAACCTACTTTTAATTTCATCGTGTGCATATATTTTTGTTTTGATTTCGATCTCATGATTAAGCATACATGGATCGATGATGCCCCATATATTTATCAAATTTTCATCCACCATCCTTCAATTAATGCAACCTAGCTAGCTCCTGATGAATTAACAACGTGTCGAGAATTTTATACTTGTGTGTGTACATGCCAATTTGCTTGACACTGAAATTTTTTTAAAAAAGTACGAAAAATTAAAAAAAGAAAATCAAAAATCAAAAAACAGAAAAATTTAAAGAAATATACTAGTAGGGTGATCTGATCGTACTTGCATGGTTGAGCATGCATGGCACACCAATGGTACGAATAAGAGCAAGAACATATCAAATTACAGACTCATTATATCACACTACAGGAAAATTAACTATTTGTGATGACTATATTATTTTGGTCATCACAAATAGCATCTTTTTCGACGATTTTTAAAGGCCGTTGCGAACAAACATCGCAACAAATTAATAACATGGACGATTTTTTTTGTAACGGCTAATATATTTTAACCGTCACAAATGAGTATTATTAGCGACGGCTTTTAAAAGCCGTTGCAAATGTCTTTGGCAGGAAAAAATTCGCGCCTTCCCCTTCTTCCCGCGTGACCTCCTTTTCCGCGAAAACCCTCTCTATGCGTCTTCCTTGCCACTGTCTCGCCGTCGGGAGCTTCTTCTCCTCCCTTCTCTCCGACTTCGCTTTTCTTCTTCGTAAACCTTATTACATACTGTAAGTACAGATCTGTGTTTCTTAAGTTTTTTCGTGATTTTTTTATAGGTTTTTAGTAGTTTTAAGTGATATTCCATCATATCATTTGTTGGGCTAGATGATGGCTGTGGTGCATGCACGGTGGTGATTTCTTTTTACAATCACCATCTTAAAAAATCATCGTGAGCTTACCATCTAAAGCTACCAATTTTTCGACACAAGTACCACTTCCCAGTTTAATATTTACTGTCTCTCCCATTTCTCTCACCCGGTATTATTTTTAATTCATTCATTCTTATAAAATGCATTATTTGTTACCAGAGGCATTAAATATGAACTAATTTTTTAATTTAAACAATGTTGTAAAAAATGGCTGTTTCAACAATTTTCATCCAAATCCATTTTATTTTTGAAAAATGGTTTGAGAGGCTACTAGTTTTGTTTAAATGGCCGTTTTCCATTCTTCCTAAAAAGGGGCGTATTTTTCCTTTTTAACTGTTTAAGTGTCTGTATTTTAGTTTTTTTGATTTCTATTTTTGAGTTATTTTCATTTCGTCTAATGTACATTGGATGAATGATTATGATACCTATAACTTTGGTGCACAGCCAAATCCAATTCCTGGCTCTATATTGCAACTAGCTGGTACCTCATATTTGCTGAGGGCTACTTCCTGGGAACTGTACGGCAGGTAGGTTAGTTAACTAATTATTAGCAATCATATTGATGTATTATTTCACAATCATCCATTATTTGAAGAATATAAAACATTAGATACATGAATCTATGTTTGACTAATTGCTGTAAGTAGAGGTGTAAATGGAGCAGATTTGAGTTAAATAGACTCATATCTGAACCTGTATCTGTTTAATATCTAGATAATCCGAATTCCTTTGATTAATATTGAAATAGATGAATCCTTATCTAATTTATCCAAATGTGGATGATATCCGTATTTGTATTATCAATATTATTGCCAAACACTTAAAATTTAGACTTGACTAATATCTAAATCTTACAAAAATTCAAATATCCAAATCTGGAAATCTGTATCCAAAAATCTTATTTTGTTTGATTTCTTCACATTGACATGACATTTTATATGTAAAAAATTTAATCCATATATCTAAATCAAGTCACTTAGATGTGAATATGATTATTTCATATAATTTTGAAAATGAATTGTGTTGTCAGTTATTAGCAACAGATATATTTATTGTGTTTATATGAATCCTATGTATATGGATATCCATTTAACTTACGACTTTGTCACACTCTCCCTCAAGCTAAGCATACATATTTATCATGTCTAACTTGTTTGGAAACATATAATTTCATGGATATTCACTTTAGTTCTAGATCATGAAAATATATAATTTCAAAACTGTAATAATGTAATATATATAATAAAAAAATAAAAATTGATTTTGTATAAATTCCTTAGATGTGAATCATTCATAATATTTTGAAATTGATTTTGAATGTTTGTGTATGTGAAAGTGAATGTTTATTGACTTATTTTTATTGGTTATTTTTAAAAGCGTGTAGTTGTAAGAAAATTTCTAAAAATTTCATAATCGAGTCAAGGATAAAGCTTGGATTGGAATGCAGAGGTATTAATTACAAGCTTTTTTAAGGAATTATTTATTGATAGATAAAAGTAATTGAATAAGTTGGATTATTATATTAAAATAATTTTGTCATTACAAGGATATTATACAGTACATGAGAGGAGTAATACAGTTTGTTGAATTTGCTAAGATTCATGGATCTCATGATGGATTGATCAAGTGTCCATGTTTGGAATGTGTTAATTCACTCTTATAAGATCCTAAAATTGTATAAGAACACTTATTTTGGAATGAGATTCTTCAAAATTACACAACATGGTGTTATCATAGAGAAATTGCATCAAGAAAATTCAAATTCCCAATGTAGTTGCTAATGATGCCAATGTTATAATAGATCATCATAATTATGATGATTTGAATGAGATGTTTAAAGACATTAATGACATGGTACAAGGTTTTGAAGAAAGACAAGAGAGTGTTGAAGATCAAAATGCAAAAATGGTATATCAAATTTACATCATTTACAAAATTTTATATCGATTTTAACATAGTTTTGTCTTTATAGAAAACTTATATAATTAACTTATTGACTTTATAATTTAGTATATGAATTTGACAAAAAACCAATATGTCGTCATATGACAATCGAATTCACTTCATCTAAAATCTGTAACATCCTGTCATCCCTAGAAATATAATGGCAACAACTAAAATATGTAACAATCAACAATGGTAGAAAAAATAGTTCAACCTTGCAATCATCGTACAACAACACAACACAAACATACAACAATATTGAAATTTGCAACAATATGAAAAATACAATAAGTTCAATTGGGGAATGAATCAAAACAATGAAAAATAGAAATAAGAAAACCAACACAATGTTCAATCGTTGAATGATTGATTATGGCAAGCGACAAATGCAATTGGAGGAAGGCAAGCGAGGTGATGATGGTTGATGAGAAGGGAGAAGGGAGTGGGTGACATGAGTAGAGGACACAGATGCTACAATGACGACCGACAAGAAGGTAGAGAGGAGTTAGTGATAAGAGTGAAGGAATGTAGACGATGTGTCTATCGAGAAGAGGGGAGAAGGGAGCAAGCGATGCAAGCAAAGGATGTGAATACTATAATGATGGTCGATGAGGGTAGAGATGGGAGGGCACAAGCGATGTGAACGATAGATGAAGGAGCAAGAGTCAGTGGAGAGAGAGTTTGGGACGATGAAAAGTTGCTTTCGCAAAAAGGGGACTAAGGTATTGTTCACTTCCCCCTACTCTCAACTCTTCTAAGTACTCACATTTTTATGATGATATTTTCATTCCTTAATTTACTCCTTTCATTATCAAAATCATTTTTCCCCTTCTTCACATCTCAAAAACATTTACCTAAAAATCACTCTTTCTTACTCCTGGAGTGGAGGAATGGGGTTGGTAAACGATCCCTAAGAAAGAGGGGAGGGAGGGTGGAAAGTTAAGGTATTTATATAGTTAAAAAGTTAGACTTTTTGATCTAAGTTTTCAATTTACTCAAACACTTCACTTTTTTAAAAAGCATTTTGAACTTTCTATTTTTGAACTTTCTAACATATACAGGTGGGTGTAGTGTTTCTTTAAGAGATAGAATTAGATAATGTAAAGTTCATATTTTTCAAAAAAAATTACACAATTTATGATATAAACTTTTGATATGATTTTTTATGTAGAATGTTAAAGTATTTGATAAATGTTAATACTGTATATAGTTGTGATGTATTGTAAAAAATTATGATACATAGTGAAAAATATTTAAACAAATAGTACTACATACTCTTCCTTTTAAGGAATCGAAAGACCACTACAGGAAAATAGGGAAAAGGTGACAGATGTAAACTTTCATCAGTCGCATTTTCCCTGTAAAGGTGACAAATTTTACAATCTGTCACCTATGTACCTAAAATCTGTCGCATTTTCCCTATAAAGGTGACAGATTGTGGGTGTCTCTATCATTTAATAAATGTTTGGAACCTTGGATTACTAATTAGTGGTAGGCAATCTAAAATGTTTTTGAATGATATTCAAGAAAAGAACGTTATGGAAAGATTCATAGAGTTAAAAGAACCCTTATTATGATATTGGACGAGATAATAAAGGAGTACCTGAGAACACATATACAAAAGCTTTGTATAGACATCCATAAAGAAACTATGCAATTGGTCAAAACACACAATGAATATCATCATTTTTCTTTCATTTTGCATTTCTCGACAAATCTAATCTATTTCACTACATAAAAAGTGGTTATTTTATTGTACCAAAAATCCATCATCTTTTCTCTATAAAGGTAATGAATTTTATAAAAGGTTACCTATATACCGAAAATCCATTACCCAAGTAACAGATCTTTTATTTGTTACCTTTTATGTAAATATCTATCACCTACACCTAGTATGGGTGATAGATGTAAAAGATCTGTCACATTTTCCCTTTTTGATAAAAACCTCATTTCTCGAACCCTAGCTCGCCCATCCGCATGTCCATGCCCTGACAACTCATCCTCTCCGATCATACATCTACATGATGTTAGGTGAGATTTCAAGAAAATTTTTTTTTTTTACAGATATGGATTTTGATATCATAAATCATTGATTTTTCCTTTCTTGCAAGAAGATTATAGGTTTTTCCTTTCTTGCAAAAAGATTATAGGTTTTTCTTTTCTTGAAATCTAAAACAAGATGTGCTTCTAGATAAGCAGAGGGCAGTTGAGAAGTTAAACAAGGATGTTGAGAACAACTAGTTTATTATTATTCTTTACTATAGTGTATAAACTCTATATTCTAAATTATTTTTAACATAAATATAACATAATTATCACCTTCAGATATTTGTGAGTTTATCAAATCATTTTGCTAATAAACATAACATGAGCAATTTTGACCGAGATTATACTTTATGGTGCCTCTTGCCTTGTAACCCTAAAAATGAAATATTTTGCTTTGTTTGGTATGATTTCCACCCTAATTAAAAATCACTTTCGATGTAACGATAATATGAGAATTTCTAAAGTACTTCATTCTATTTTTAAAAAGTACATTTATTTTTCTTCATTTGATACAAAAATACTTTTTTCTATTTTTGAAACTAAAAAAGTTGCTATCAAATTAAACCATTGCAAATTGAAATGAACCAGTCGATTTGGGTTGTGTTTGTTTGGGTATTTTAATAAGGTGGGATGAGTTTCACATATTTTCTAAAAATTACATGATTTACAATAAAAAAAGATGATAGTATTTTTTTGAAATTTACGATGAATAATGAATGAAATAACTAAAAAAATAAAAAATAGTATTAATTATAATAATACGATGATAATGTTTTTTTAAGAGTTGTAATGAATAATAAATAAAATATATAATAAAATAATAAATAAATATTTATTATATTAATGTGGTGATAGTATTTTTTTGAAAAATATGATAATATTTTTTCAAAAGGTATCATATGTAACGAATAGTAAATAATGTAAAAATTATTTGATAAATATTATAATGTATAATCAATAAATGTAATTAGATAGGATAAAATGTTTGGACTCAAGGTGTGCTTATTGTAGAAATATAATAAGGTTTGGTGATGTTTATGTTTTTTAAGAAATGATATGATTTACATATAAGTATTTTTTTTATGATTTTTAATATAAAATATTAAAATTATTTAATAAATATTACTATAAATTAAAAAAATAAAGCCTCGGATGGATTGAGATGGCCATGACGTCAGTCATTTTACGGACGATCGATTTTTGTTTCTGCGCATCCCAAATCCCTAAACTCGCAGTCCTCCCCTCCTCCCTTGCGCACCACCGGAGGTCGCCGCGATCGCCGGGCGGTGGCGTCGTAACATCGCCTCGCCTTGTCTTCTACTCCGCAACGACGACACATCCCGCAGGCGTCGACGGCTTGGCTTCAAGTGGAACTCGTAGGCTCCTCCTTGTCGGTCACGCGGCGATCGGCGACTCTAGCTCAAGGGTTCCGACCGCACGGACAGCGTAATGTATGGTAATTGTGTACCTCCTTAATCACCTAAAATCCTTTTTAATCCCCCTCATTTCTCAGCATAGCCGTCCACCGCAGTCCGCGCACCCACCGCCGATTTTCGTTCGCCGTTGCCTCGGCGTGCCGCCCGTTCCCGCACGCACCCCCCCTCCCTTCCTCAATTCGCGTTGTGATCCTTCGCCTGGATTGAGGATTTGTAGGTGAGAATTGCGTTGTGACCTCTCATTGTTATGTTGTGGTGAATAAGAGCTTTGGAATTATTTCTATTTCGTTGGGTAGGAACTAGGTGCATCTTGGAGGGTGCATTGATTTTGGTAGAAAAGGGGTGGACTTGTGTGGATCGGTGTAGCAAGGAAAGAATAGCCCAATTTTAGAGTACTCTCTATAAGCAATTTTATGGACATTATTTTCATAGGTGAATTTATAGTTAATTATAAATGGGTGTTGATTACAACATGTTATTTGAGTAATAAGCATCAATTCATTTATTTATCAGGAATTTTAGATAATGTGTGTTATTGTGGGTCTCAATTAATTTTTATATACTTATTATGGTTAGGATTTTGGGACGGAGCACATTTGAATCAGGTTTGTCTGAGTTTCCTGACTAATTTTTAGGGACGTGGATGTTATTTGATTAGGATAAGTGGAATCAATTGTTAGAAAGGAAAAACACAAGGTGCAGTGTGATTCTACATTTTCTTACCTTCATGAACGGAAATACTTGCCTATTATTCGAATTTGTGACCTTGGGTCACAATGGAGCAACCTTACAATTTATCATTGTGTTAAGATTCATCCTCTTGTCAAAGCAATTATTCACTATGTAACAATTTTAAGGATATGATAGTGATTTTCACAGTATTGTAAGAGTGTTATTCAAATTCTACAAAAGGCAATATCATATCTCTCTCTCTCTCACTCTTTTGTCGTGGAGTATGGATTTATTGTTGTGTTGCACACGTATATAAAACTAAATGGAGGTAAAAGATTCTTGTGGTCATCTCACATAACGAGATCAAGGTATTGATTGTTGATGTTGTATCATGTTTTAAGTATATCATGGATAAATTTGTGAGATGTATATGAAATTGATGACACTGTTGGCACTTGAACTTTCAGAAATTCTGCTCATCACATCAATTTGGGACAATGGATCTGGATACCGAGAATCGATTAGCTTCCTTGTTATTGGAAGAGGCAAGAAGATTGCGCATGGAAGCTGACAGAGAAGGTGTTCATGTCTATCTCCATCCTAAAGTTCGAGCACGCCCAAATTCTCGATTTCTTGCTGCAACAGTACTTGGCATTCAACAAGGTCAGTCAATGTGTACCCTTGGTAAAGTATATGCTTACTTGTGTAAGGTATTCAAATTCTTTCTTAAAAAGAAGTTTTCCATCTTTGCTAAATTGTGAATGCTTGTTAATATCATCATTAGCAAATAAAGCTGTGGAGATGGATGAAATGTGGCGTACACGAGAGAAGGAACTACAGCTTGATGATCGGTCAAAAAACAGATCACATGACAATGCTAGAGAGAGACATCAAAAGCACCATGGTAAAGCCGTAAAAGAAAATTCTACATTTAGGAACCAGCATATGCCACTTAAATGCAAATCAGAATATCATTATGCCATTGATGATGATGGATTGCGGGATGAAGACATTGAGAAATTCCTACACTCAAGGTGCGAACAATCTCATTGAGCTTCGTGTTATTCTCTTCTATCTGCTACTACTTACCAGCATGATCTCTTATATTCCTTTGTTATGGTTGCATTTTGTGAGTGAGGCGTATTCATTGCTTCTCAGGGCCAAGCGAGGCAGAGGTGCCGTAGGCTCAAGGATGGATGAACCTGGTCCATACCCTTCATGTCAGCCTTCTGATTGTGGGGAGGTTGGTTTGCCAACATGCTCTGAAGTTAGGGTAGAAGAAGAGTGGGAAAGAAAGGTGCTTGGACCCGGGAAGCCTCCACCATTAAACAAACCAAATCATGGCATGAAGTTGTCAGCAAAGCAAGAAGCATCAAGCTCCGAGAAGCGAAAGTCTGATGATAAGCACATATCTAAGAAGGAGAAGAGAGTGAGGAAGAAGAAAGAAAGAAGGTCGAGGTATCACAGTGAAAGTCCGTGAGGAAGGAAAATATCTTCTTTTTGGATTCGGAATGCCCAAAAATCAGAGCGAAACTGTTGCTAGGAATCAAGTGTTGGTGTTGTGGCTCCTGTACAAGTGATCTTCTTCATCAGTGACTGTAAGATTTGCCTGATGCTGTTTTATTCTGAACCACTTCTGTGATATGGAGCTTCAATATTTTAAATTACATCAAAAGTTATATTTACAGTAAAGTTGTTAAGTGGATCGTGTCTAACTCAATTGGTACAGTTCAATACATTGAAATCGTATTATTTTTATTAGCACACGGTTTGTTAACGTCACGATAGATTATGTTTGAGTTGAACTTTTTTTTTTTTTTTTTTTTTGGTCAACACGGCATGATGTCTTTTCGACACGTGGGTCAGTATTGTACAACATAAAAATAATTTTATATTTATTTTATTATACTTTTTACTAAGTTATATATATTATATGTAGTTTAGTGGTTTTAGTTTATTGATAGTTGGTGTATGGTTATGAATTTGAATGTTAAATTTAAATTTTTTTAGTATTTATAAGTTATATTAATATTTTATTAATTTTTAATAAAATAAAAAATACTTAAAAATTAAATCATATTCGACCTAACAGTTCAACACGAATCCAAATATTACAATTTTACTTGGATTGCTTATTGAAAAGTTGGTTAAGTTTGACATTATCTGTGTCGTGCCAACACGGTCATATGTATAATTGACGGTTCTTGTTTTGTGGGATGATAAAATGTTATATAATAATACAAAGTTAATTTGGTTGCAGAGGAGATTTCCTTATATTATAAAAATTGTCTATTAATGTGTTATTTCATTGTTTAGAATCTTAGAACATAAAATCGCATGTGTATGATTTACAAGTTTTCTTTAAAACTTTTAAAATCACTTTTAACATCATTATTTTTACGAAATAGTTAAAATGATATAATATGTTTTTTAAATTTATAAAATGATATTTATGACCTCTTTTTCACGTATTATATATACAAATTTCATTAATGTTTTAAATAGATAGAATGATATAATATTTTTTAAAATTTATAAAATGATACTTATGACCTCTTTTTTTTGCGTATTATATATAAAAACACAGACCAGTTTCAAATTCAAAATTTTATTAATAGAGAAAATTATCTTAAAGTAATAATTTGCCATTAATAGATGTTTGTACTCTTGAGAAATATTGTAAAGGGAAAATTTTGAATTTTCAGATATTTATATAACAAAAAATTTAAAATTTAGATTTTTTAAAGAATTCTTGTCGTTAACGAAAATTTTATTACTACATTTTTTTTTGACTTTATACTTAACTATCTAATCTTACTCAACTATCATTAAACTCTTATAGAATTATATTTGAAATGTTAAAATATAAAATATTTATAATTTTTAAAGTTTTCATAATATGTACAAGTCCTAAAATTTTTTCCATTTCCTAATTTTCTTTTTCTTTCTTTGTTTCCTAAATTTTTGTCTCCTGTATTTCCGTAATATATAATAACAGGTCCTAAAATAATATTCTAATTATTAAAAAAAATTTATTAAATCTATGACTTTAAATTTTATAAATAAGAAAATACTCTTATCACAATAGTTACTTCTCTAGTAATGTATTAGTCTAAATTAAATATAAATTATCTAAATTTTTTAATAACTTATTTTACCATATGACCTTTATTTCCCTTCTTATGTACACTGCAACTTTTATTGTATAACTAGTTGATATTCTTGAATCTGCACTCACAAAATATTATGTTTGACAGCATTAGCAATGACATCTTTCTATTTACCTCTATTAACTAAGAAGTCGTAAATGTTCTAATTGAGATTCTTGTAACGTACCCTTGAATCTCTTATTTATTATCCTTTGAATTTTTTCTTAATCTCTGTTTATCATATTATATATATAGAAAAAAGATTTAAACAGATTTTTAAAATTAATGAGAAACAATAAGAAATAATAAGAAATAAAAAAAATTTAATGTATTATTTCCCATAATTTTAAGTGATTTCAAAAGTACAAATCCTCTTTCCCTTTTAAAGTTGAATATTAATGAAAAAATAACTTTCTGACAATTAATGAAAAAGAAAACGTAAATTTTTTTTCGAAAATATTAAAAATCTAAAAAAAATTTAATTTTTTTAAAATTAAATATAAATTTTTCTTTACGTTAATTTTTAAAAGATACGTACTCTTTCTTTTGAATGATGTCACCGAAAAACTAGTTTTGTTGATAAGTTTGTTAAATTTATTTTAAAATAATAATTTCGGATCGGAAGAGAACGGGTAGTGGAGGGTGGGTTGTTAAAAATAGGGAGGGCGAAGGGGCTGCGGCTGGCAGAGTTCCGATCACACCCCCGCCTCGCGCATGGTGTGAAGAGCAAGGGTTTTCGTTCTCCTCCTCCCGCCTCCGCCTCCGCCACCGCCACCGCCACCGCCACCACCATCGCCACCGCCACCGCCGTGCCGCCCCACGTCCCCGCGTAGCCTGCCGTGATCTCTCGCTGCGCCATGGATTCGTCGCCGGGTTCGCCGTACGGTTCCTCGCCCGAGCCGCCTCCAAGGCGGGGCGGCGGCCCCCGCGCCAGATCTCCGGGGCCAGGTGAGAGTTCCGGCCCTTTGTACCCGCTATTATTGGGAATTTCGGACTAGGTTTCTTCTGCTGGAGAGTGCACTGCTCGCGGGTGCGTGTGGATTTTGATTTGCGTGCTAGAGGGATGGGGATGGGTGAGAGGGGTTGGGGGTGGTGGAGATCTTTTCTTTTTTTGCCTTCTGGTATCTGGATTTCGGTAGAGGTCGTCGGATTTACGTGTTCTCTCTTAAGTTCTTCATCGCCCTCGTGGTACCTGGCCTTGCGTTTGAAATTCAACGTGGTCGGCTTGTGATGGGTCTCGCTTCCGTTGTAGTCGTGGATTTGATGGTTCCCTTTTCGTTTGGTTGACATTCGTACTTTAATTGTAAGTAAGGTTCATAACCCAACAACATCCAACCATTTCCCAAATAATAAAAAAACATTGCATGAGGCCTTTGCATTTTAAAGTGTTTATCTGTGTTGTGTGATAGCAGGCTACCATGTTCTTTCCTTTGGGTTTCTTCCCTTGTACCATTATTGTATTTCTGGCTGTCATATTCAAAAATTTATTGTATTCTTCGAGTCAGCAAAAGGGAGCGTCCTTGCTGTTTTGGGTTGATCTGTTTTATCTTTGTAAGGCCACTTTAGGGAAGCTGAGTTAGCTAGCAAATGCAAAACGCAGGAGAATGAAGAAAGCAATGTAAGGGAGTGAGACACGAGAGGATGTGGAGAGGGTGTGTGTTTTATTGGTGATACACTAGTCATTTACAGCAGTGCAAATAGAGCAGTCAGAAAATTCTAGACCTGTCCTCCCTATAAGCCCAAGTGTACAGCTCAAACTAACAATATTATCGTTAATTCACTGAATCATAACGAATTTTGTTATTTCCAGTGCTACATTGGCATGCAGCTTGTCTATCATTCCCTTCAAGTGTAGCTGTGATTCAGTAATCTCATCTCTAACGTAAAAGAATTCTTTTAAACCACACCAATTCATTGCAGGACGTTGCCTAGCAGGGCATTGTCTATTTTGGACAGATGGAAAGACCTTGTCATCGAGATTTGGCATGGTTGATGTTGTCAATAGAGAATCTATGAACCATGTCAACACTTTATCTAGTTTGGGAGAGATGTAACCCATGCTTAGATCACTATACTTCAATGCCAAAAAGGTAATTGATGTCTCCAAGATTGCAGACAACGAATTTCTTGTGATGTTGTGTGATGATGTAGGTGACCTTGGATGAAGTGGATCAGTTGATAATATTATTGATGTAAATGAGGAAGTATCTAGTGTCCTTGTAGATTGTCGTATGAAAAGGGAAATATCCACCTGTGATTCAACCAAGTTGAGCTACAAGAGGTGGGATCTCATACGTTTGAAGTTGAGCCATGCTCTTAAGGCTTTTTTGTGGTCATAGATAGACTTGTGAAGGTGACATACATGGGATGGAAAATGTGGATTTAGAAAGCCTGGTGGTTAGTGCCATAAATCTTCTCCAATTGATTTTTGTCTAGGAATGTGTTTCTAACCTCCAATTGATGAATCATCCATAGTTGAGGGTAAGCATAGTTGGGAATAACATGGATGGTAGCATGCTTGATAAGAGGGTTAAAGGTCTCGGGATAATTAAGGTTGTGTTCCTAGGTGTGTCCTTATGTGGGGAAATCTCCTTTATGTCACTATAAGCTCCCATTAAAAGTGTTTAATTCTTTTCTAAACATTTTAAAGGAAGATGAAGTGTAATTTTCATCTTCTTCTAATAGTTTCCAAGATGCTATCATTGATAATGATGACATAAATGATAAAACTTGTGTTATTTATATTCCATATCTTACAACATATAAATCATTCTATTCAAATTATTCTATTGTTTGAGGAGTCAAACTAATTTGTGTACTTAAACATTTATGTATCTTATCTATTAATTTACCAATCAATTTTAATTTACTCCTAGGATCTAAACAAGTACTCAAAGCATGTAATAAGGGGAGCATTATCAAAGGTAATGCTAATCACTTTATCTTTAACACGAAATAGATCAAAAATGTCGATCATTACAAATAAAATATTTTCAATTGTATGGGGATAAAATAATTTTTCTGAATCTTTTCAATTTTTTAGTAAAATGCAATTGCAATCAATAAAATTAGTAATAGCAATATATTTTAGTTTAATTTTACTCTTAAATATTAGATGTACAAGTTATACAAGTATTCATAGAACTTGTATGGCCTAATATTGGGGAAAATTGCACTCAAATGTTTTTAGAAATTGGTATGAAGGAACCTTATTGAATGAGGTTTTAAATGGGATTTCTTACCAAGCTCTCTCATGAGAAGTCTATTAATGAGACAGATGGTTGTGGAAAGGACATAAAGCAAAAAGGGGTAGAGAAGCATGTGCAAGCAAGGCGAGACCTATATTATCTATGTGATCAATTATTCACTTTATGGTACCATCTTGTTTGAGGGTACGAGGGCAAGTGATTCAATCTTGGATTTCATGTTCAGTAAGTCATTGTTTAAATGCGTGGTACTAGTCACATTGTCACCTTTTAGTGCAAGATTTTTTTTGCATGTGGCATGTAATGCAAGAATTTTTATCTAGTGCAAGAATTTTATGGCCTTGAATGCTGCCTGCATTGGTATGAAGTTGAGTAAAGGCATTGGCATTTTGTGAGCAACAAACAAGGCTTTTTGTTAGCAACACAACATGTGAGATGTTAATCAACTATTGTTTTCATCTCTTTCTTTTTCATTTATAGTTCAAATCTAAGTTGAAGAAGTCAGCCTATGAGCACGAGGAAAAGATTCTTTCAAGGGCCAGTCATACCTCATTTGAGGTGCTATATGAGGCAACACTTGGAAACATTGTTAGAGATGATGGACAGCTGCCATCCTTGCAAAATTTGATCTTGTTGTTTCCTCTCTTTATTCTTGACATGTTTAGGGCTTGCATCCAACTCCATCAAGAATGCCTAAGCCCTTGGTTGAGGTCCCTCTACATACTTAACGAGGTTGTCCTTGGAGAAAGGTTCTCAAGCTTTAGTAGTATGTTAAGGAGGTTGCTGCTAGTCTTGCCTCACATGTGAAGGATTGGGGATTTGAAGGCACTGCTGGTTTGAGAGAAGGCTTTTTGCATTGCTTTCCATAGCCTTGATACCACACTAGCAACCACAAAATGGAGGAGAATGAAGAAAGCAATGGAGTGAGACAGGAGTGGATATGTATTGTTTTGTTGATACAATTCAAAGGAATCGATTCAAAAGATGAAATCTAAAAAAAAAAGGCCTTTTAAATGGCCAAAAATGTAAATAACTACCATTTCTTCTTAAAAAAATGTAAAAATGGGAAGAAAAGTAGTTTAAATGAAAAATGGCCTTTTTTTCCAAACCATTTTTCCCGTTTTTCTAAAAACAAAATGGATTGTGGTGGAAAATGTGTAAACAGCGTTTATAAGGCCATTTTTTATAACAATGACAGACTTGACATGCCAACATTGACATAGCACTGACATGACTCCAAAATCCCCCAAATTGACAGCCACCTATTTGTCATGTTGGACTTGGTGGGTTCTGACACATGTCTGTGACGTGTGTCAATGTCAACATCTAGGCCTACAATAAACTGCAAAGTCATTAGAATAGACAGTTTCGTGCATATGAATGTTATGAGATAGCTCTTTTCTGAATAAAATGCTTGATATGAAAAATATGATGGCATTATGGGCATGTTTGAACAATACAACTTGATAAATTAGAAAATGTTGCCTGCTGTGATATGTCTTCCATTTACTTTATACCAAAATTTCGTTTATTTTTTATTCTCCAACTGATGGTTGCTGAATGTTAATGAAATGCTTGGATGCGATTCCTTTAAATTCATCAACTAATTACAAACATATTTACCAACTAGTTACAAACTTGTATTCCTTGAATTATTTTTCCTATTTGTCATTATCTTTGTAAATTGATTTTGATAGAATAGTTTTCAATTATATGTTATACTCACAATATGAGACGTTTCAGAGGACAAAGAGAGGTCAACATATGTCAGGCTTCTTGTGTCAAACAGTGCTGCTGGATGTATCATTGGAAAGGGTGGATCAACTATTACAGAGTTTCAGTCACAATCTGGAACTCGTATCCAATTGTCACGTAACAATGAATTCTTTCCTGGCACGTCTGATAGGATAATAATGATTTCTGGAGCATTTGATGAAATAATCAAAGCAATGGAACTCATCCATGAAAAGCTGTTGAATGATGTAAGCTCACAGCTACTTTCACCTGTGTGATCGTTTATGGATAAAAACTAATTGCTGAGCTTGTATTAAGTTTCCTCAATTTGATAATGTAGGCTGAAGATAGCATTGAAGTTCCATCTCAAAGGAAAGATAGCAATGATACTGACAACCGATCAAAAATGAGGCTTGTGGTCCCTAATGCCTGTTGTGGATGTATTATCGGGAAAGGTGGAGCTACAATAAAGTAAATATTTTGAACATATTTGTTATTATTCCTTCCTTTTGCTGCCATCTTCTATTGTTTTTAGATATTATAAAGCATTCACGTGAAGTGCTATGTTTTTCAAATGGAAGGCATGTTTTGTTATCGTAATTGTTTGTTTTAAGATGCAATAATCCAACTGTTTAAATTATAAGCATTTTCTCCTGCTGCATATTTTTGTAAAGGCAACTAGATTTTCTCCTGGATTGATTGATATCACTTTATAATGCATTTTTATCCAGGTCATTTATTGATGATTCACAAGCTGGTATTAAGATATCACCACAGGATCAGAGATGCATTGGATTAAATGATAGGATTGTGACTTTGACCGGGTCTCTACAGCAGCAGATACGGGCATTTGTTTTGATTTTGTCAAAATTAACTGAAGATCCCCATTACGCACACACTGTAAATACTCCTTTCCCTTATGCAGGTATAGTTTTCCCCATTTCTAGCAAGTTTCCTTTTTTTCCCTTTTCTATTTTATCAAGCTGCACATTCCTTTCACGTGCATTTTTTAGAAAAATTATCTTCTATTGTTTCACTGCCACTTCAAATACTCTATTTTAGCAGAACTGTTATAGTGTGTGTTTTGTTGATTTTGTTGTACTGCTACAGTTTCCTGTGTAATAACTGGTTGTCCTGCATCGATGGCATTTCCAGTGTTTTGGCTTATCTGATAGTATGAAACACCATGAATTATGATGAATTATCACTTCTAAATTTGTACTTTTGTTTTTTTTCTCATTTCTTGACATATTTAGAATGTAATTGTCATGTGCAGCTATTGTTTCCTGTGAAATTATTTGGTCCTTCTGTATATCATCAATAATATTTTTGGTCTTGGCTTACACAATATGCCATGAATTGTAATGAAATATTGCTTTCAATTCTATGGATGGCCATTAACATTCTGATTTCTTAAAATAAATGGATTTGGTCTTGATGTATGACTTGATTGTCTTGTGCAACTACTATTTCACGTGCAATACTTGGTCTTGTATCAATATCATTTCTAGTACTATGTCCTATCGTGCACCATAGCCTCTGAATTATGTTGAATTATTTGGTTTTCTTAAGTGCCTTAATATCCTACGCATAGAATTAAATGCTAGCTTCATTAAGATGTAGTTGGTAACGCAAACTTTTGTGATTAAATAAAGTTTTCCTCCAGTCTGTTACAATGAAAATTTTCCTTTCCCTGGTCAATTTTATTCTGCATACTGTTGTATTATTATAATGTTTGTTCCATGCAATGCTACTTTTAAAAGGTAAACGAACATTGCATCCATAAGTTTGCTGAAAATTATAATGCAGTTTTGATGTAAATTGTGTATGGTCATTGCCTTTTAGATGAAAGTTACCTTACTATGTCATCTGATGCACTTGTCAAATTCAGAATGATCATACCTCACACTGGTAGCAATTGATTTAATTCTTCAAAAAATAAAAATAACATCGTTAGCAATAATTAATTTTGTTAATTTTTGCTTTAATAATGTCTTCACTTGGAATTTTCTTCTTAATGATGTCATGGTTGCACATATCTTAAAGAGAACGCCTTTTACATAATTCTTGGTGCTGTTGTTGTTCTAATAGAGTTTATGTAATATGGCAATTGTATTTTCTATGTTAGGTGTTAGCCTTTCTAGCATGCATGGAGTTCCAGTTGGCTATATGATCCCTCCTGTAGCGTACAACACAATGAACTATGGATCAAACGGTGTTGGTGGGAAGCTGCCAATTATCAAGGTTTTTTCTTACCTAGGCTTGTCCATCTCCCACCTTTGTATCCATTTTGAGATTGGTCACTTGGGTTGTTTCGATATACATCTTCATTTTATTCTTGTAGAACACTTTTTCACCTACTGATTAATATTTCAATAAAATAATAGTATTAGCAGTGCAATACTTTATTTTGTCCATGAGAAATAGGGGTAAGGTTAGTGCATCTCTGAGTCTCCCACACATGACAAGTTTTATCCATTTGTTGTTGCATATTTTATTGTAAATTGGGTAATTGATTACTGAAATTATATTGCACATTACTTTCATGATTCTAGTAATCAGTTTGCTTCTAAATTAATCAATAACCTGGGACTGTCATGAGTATGATGTCATTCCCAGTTATATCATATCATTTTCTGAGTGGAATGTTAAATTGCCCCTTTGTCATCCATCTATTATTTTAAACAAAGTCCCTTGTCAACTTGTATTTTGTTGTCCCAAATTACACTTTGAGATAATCGTAGGGATTGTTCATCAACCCTACTCCCGAAGTGGGGGAGTAGGAAAAAGTGATTTTCAGGTAAACGGTTTTAAGATGGGAGAAGGGGAAAGAATGATTTTGATAATGAAAGGAGTAGATAGGAGAATATGAATGTCATTATGAAAATAAGAGTATTTTGAAAATTGGAAGTAGGAAAAAATGAATGATGCCTTAATCCCATTTCCCCAAACCACAATCACCATCCCAGCCCTCAGACCTGAGGTTGTATCCTATCCTCTAAGTTTCATGTCATGTAGCTTGCATATGCATTTCGCTAGTGCTAACAATGCAAATTGCAATACACACTCTAACAAAATATGCTAATTATTTTTTTTGGGTTTAGGTTTTGGTAAATTAAATCTTCTAGTTGCATTTGGGTTTTGTTGATACGTGATCTTGCCATAATTCAACTCATTTGTGGCCAATCTATTAGCTAATATTGATTCCTGACAGGGAAGACAACCTGTCCCATTAGTGAAATCAGCCATGATAGAGGAATACCAGGCACCAGTGCCACACCATGTGCAGGATCTCTTTTCATTCCTAATTTGTGTTGCTCTTTTGCATTTATTGATTTAGAAAATAAATATTGCTGTGGTTTTTTCTTGGGAATGCATTACTGATGTGGAGAATAGCATCCCTGTGACCAACATTTTCTCTTCATGAAACATCATTGCAGTTCTTCCCATTTTTATAAATGACTTTCTGTTTGCAAGTTTGTTAAGAAAGTCTTGCTTTGTTATAACATCTATATTTTTATTAATATAGAGTTAAGAAAGTCTTGCTTCTCATTATTGATTTAGTTTTTGGGAGATTCTGGATGAGAATTGCACTGCCATTGTTGTGGAGGGGGGGGGGGGTGTGATTGTGGCTGTTTGTATCCAAGGGAATAACTTGCAATATTATAGTTACCAATTGCTGGTTTATAATTGTAAAATATTGCCATTTATTTGTTTGTAGTGATTGGGATTTAGAGTTTTGTATCTCACCATAATCTCTCATGATCTAATATTCTAATGGTCTTAATCATTAGTTGACTTGAATCTTCAAATTCCCCAAGTTTGATCATTTCTATGGATGATTTGAGAGTGATCGCATGATATAGTTATAGGAATGGTTTCTTTCAATATAATGGTTGAAAACAAGCGAGATGTGGTTCTTGTTTATTTCTTTTGATTGTCTATAGACTGATACATGCTTTACCTCCTAACATGGTGGCTACAGTCTAGGAGATCAAATGGAGGAAGCCAGGAAGGACATGTGAATTCTGTCACTATTGGTGTTGCTGATGAGCATATCGGAGCCGTCGTCGGTCGTGGAGGCCGGAATATCATGGAGATCAGCCAGGTACATTGTAAACTTTACATACCTATCTATTGATGTATGTGGATATTCTGATGTCTATTGGGAATGTTTTATGCGAGTATGCATTGATGGCAATCATGAAACATTTCACAGACAAGCGGAGCACGCATTAAGATATCGGATAGAGGTGATTTCATGACTGGCACATCGGACAGGTACTTACAATCTTCATGTCTTTGTGCGATGACATGGTTTCTTACCATGATCTTCCGGCTTCAACAGGAAGGTGACCATCACCGGTTCAAATGAAGCAATCCGTGCAGCTGAGGATATGATCATGCGCAGGATCTCATCAAATTATGACAGCCCATAAACATGTACATTTACGAGGGTCAGATATTGTTTGCTTGCTCTTTCTCTCTCTCTACCTTATCTAATCTTAGGAACACATTTTCGGAAAACTTTCATTTTTTGAGTTTAAAAGTTGTCATTGTTACATGCATTTTGCTTGCGATTTGATACTTGAGCGAACCATTTTATTTATTTGGATTACAACACCTTGTTTATGTGATTGATAGAAATTTTGTTTCCACCCGTGCAACATCTTTTGCTTGCTTTTGATGATAACAGACAAATATCATCAATATCAACCCTTATGATCAATTACCCGATTGGAGTATATTGATCTTGGATCCAGCAAGTCTTTTTGGGTGTGCCCAGGCATTTTCAATGACTTACAGGGCTCATGCAACCAAGGTATGTTTCTTGTAGGGGGAGGGGTTAGGGTTTAGGGTGGTGGTGGGGAGGGGAGGGAGATCATTCTCCTTTTCCCGGCCAATCAGGAGCATTGGGTAGGAGAATTGTTACAAGGTTATTTCCCTTCAACATGTGTAAACCCTCCAAGCTCGTTTGGGATTGAGTTTAGCAACTTTAGCTTCAGTAAAAGAAAGTTATATTTTTGTAACTTCAAGTTAGAGTTGTTCATGAGTTAGAGATGTACAATTTCAATTTGAAGTTATAAAAGTATGACTTTCTATTGAAGCTGAACTTGTTGGAGTCATTCCCAAATAAGACCTTAAACCATAGGAATGATGAGGGTTTAGGTCCTAACCTTAAATCCTAAGCGCCTTTGGCTTTAACGTAAGAAACGATATGGTCTAGTGCAATGCTTGCACAAATGCGGTGTAGCTCACCCTCTACTTTCACTCAGCAGGACCTGCTTTGCATGTTAGGATTTGTGAATTTTGGACATTTACACAGACAATAACACTACAGGTTGCCCTCAACGTTGGCGCTCCCTTTCTGTGAGTGGTCTCAATGTTGATGGTGCCAACACCAACAATCATCCATGGTCACTTCAAATTGGTGTGTCTAGAGTTGTTGGATCAACTTGTGTGTGTGTGTGGACTGATGAGATCACATAAGATTCTGAAAAAGGAAAGGTGACATTGTTGGTGGTGGTTGTGGGTTTCGTTTGTTTTCAACTTCTTCTAGTTTTCAAAATCACTTTTAATACAGATTTTAATGTATAAATCATCTATTATGTAATTTCAATTTCGTTTACGAAAATAACTTCAATTTTATTCATCTCCTAGAGTTGAAAAAAACTGTTTTCAAATACATCTGTGGTGTTTGAGTGGTGTGTGTGGAGATTCAATGTGGTTCTTGGTTACCGTGGATGTAGATTGGGCTTTACTCACTTGAAGACCAGCAATCTTCAAGTGGGCATTGCATCACATGGGAGTCGAGACAAAACAAAATGAGTCAAAGTTCAGAAGTGGAATACAAAACTCTCTCATTTGCACCCACTGAAATTGTTTGATTGACTTCAGGCTGTTCTGGTTGAAATGTAGATCGCTTGTTCGCTGAAACTTGGTTTACTATGCATTAAATTTTCAGAAACTTTCGTATATTGTTATATAAATAACTTCAGAAGCACGGTCAAAGCTTCCTTATAACCGTATTTTGGTGTAGAGATAACTTGCCTTGCAAGGAATCTAATTTGCTGAATTTTAACAAAACCTTTGTTGTCAACTTAAAGGAAAAGGTGAATTTAACGATAACTTTTTTTTAGCTTCAAAGTTAGATACAGATAAAGTTAAAATTAATTTTGTGAATAAGATTAAAATTGTATAATATTTGTATTGTAATTTAAGTGATAAAAGTTCATGACAGTAGTCACTCTTGGTTTTTCCTTAAGGCATGATTATTAAGGATGTGTTTGTTTAAGAGGAAAAATTAGGATTTTTTTTTTTTTTAACTCTCAACTTTTAGAAGTAGTTTCAACTTTATTATGATATTTATATTTCTCAATTCACTTCTTTTATTATCAAAATTATTTTTTTCTTTTTTTCTATCTTAAAATTGTTCTATTAAAAATTATTTTTCTCCACTCAGAATGTAAGAGTAAAATAAAGAATGTTGCCTAGGTGAGGTGAAATTCATGTTTTTTAAGAAATTACAAGATTTATAGTGTAAGTGTTTTGATATGATTTTTTAATGTAAAATGTTAAAATTGTTTATAAATGTTACTGTAAATTGTTGTAATAAATAATAAAAAATTAAAGGTGTATGGTGAAAAATTCATAAATAAACGATACCTAAGACATGGGCTAGAGTGTAAATTTTCCAAAAGTGTGTAATTTATTTTATAGGGAAAATAAAGTCGTAGGCACTCGCAGACTAGCAGTTGAAAATTTTACAATTTAACTGCTTCATCTTAAAATTTATCAATGAAAAAATTTACGTCAAAAACTATCTCTTTTTAAAAAATTGTTTTACATTTTTTTACCCAAGAAGAAGTAAATTTTAAGTTGATTTAAATCATAAAATGAACATCTAACAGTAATATTGTAGTGATATTTATGTAAATACCTAGTTTCTTTTAAAATTTGAATAAAAAAATTAGAAAAGTTTATGGCTTCGTTTGTGCAGGCGTTTAGGTGAAATGAGTTGAGTTTCATAAATTATGATAAAATATATGATTTATGATAAAAATATAATGATTGTATTTTAAAAATAAAAATAAAAGAAATACAAAACCTTCATCCATTGTCATTGAAAAATCCTTTCCACCAGATGAAATTTTGTCTATTCTAATATCTATCAAAGGAAATTTCACTTAAACTAGAGAAAATTATGTCTGTCTTAGTATCCACCAAAGGAAGTTTCACTCAAACCAGAGGAAATTTCGTCCATCTCAATATCCACTAAAGTAAGTTTTGTTAGAGCTAAAGGAAATTTTATCCATCCTAATATCCATCAGAGGAAGTTTTACTTGAGTCAGATGAAATTCTGTTAGTAATAGTATCTACTAGAGGAATTTCCACTCAAGTTAAAAGAAATTTCATCTATCCTAGTATCTACAGAGGAAGTTCCACACAAGCTAAAATGGACCTCGTGTTTTTTTTTTAGTTATGAAAAAAAGTCAAATCAAATGAATAGTAAAAAATGTAAAAATTATTTAATAAATATATTGTAAAATGTTGTAATGCATAATAAAAAATGCAATTGCATAGTGTAAAAATGCATAGACAAATGCAATCTACCCTTTCAACTAAGTTAAGCTAATTAATTGTGTATACTCTTTCACACAAAATCATGTCTTTAAAATGGCCTAACATCAATTTCAATTGAAAACTGCTCTTCAAATCTTAATTTTAGTTTTACACAAATTTTCGTGAATTGTTATCACCACACAAATTCTAACGTATAAATTTTTATCATATTAATTACTATATAACTTTAATTCTATTTAATTTACAACTTTCAACTTTAATTTTATTTAACTTTTAAAGTTAACCAAAGCTTCTACAAACGTACCCATAATTTTATCTAATACCTATAATTTTCCAGATTGTATTAGTCATTATCTAACAAATAATTATCTAATCTGATGTAAGCACATGAGCTTGGATGATATGATTGGATTTTTTTTGTAAATATAAGATATTATTCAGTAAAATTAGTATGTTAAAATCATTATACAATGAACGATACTGATAAGATTAATATTATCATTATGTCAAAAATTCAAGCAAAGATGCATACCTTTTTTATAAGTAATCATTAACATTTAACACATTTTGAATATAACTTAATCTCATAGGCATTATACCTTTACCACAAAGGTGACTATTAGCTCAAACCCTAACAATCCCCTCTCTTAGTTGACATCTTAGACACTCAAACTTGTGATCACTGAACTTTGATATCACTTGATAAAATCAATATTACCATTACACTGAAAGTTCAAACTGATAATAAGAACACATGCTTTTCTTTAAGTAATCAATAGTATTTGATATGTTTCAAGTATGACTTGGTAATCCTATGGGCATTACGTCTCTGCCACGAGAGTAATTGCTAACTCAGGTCCTAATAGATACATTATTTTGTAAAAATGATACGCTAAATATCAATTTTTAGTATACTATTTTTTAACTTCAACGTACTAAATAGAGTTAAAATTGTATAATAACTACATAATAATTTAGATCATAAAAATTTATGTATTAAAATATATACAATAATTATTACGTTAAAACTAATTTCACACGAAAAACGTAATCGTTTTCTTAACTTCAACTCTAACTATACACAAATTCTTAAATATTATCATTATCACATAAACTCTCGTATATAAATTTTTACCTCATAATTTACTATATAACTTTATTATCATTTATAAAATTATTTTCAACTTTAACTTTAAATAAATAAAATAAATATTTAAAATTTAAAATTTAAAATTTTACAAACACAATAAAAATATCTTAATTAATTTTTTAAATAAAAAGAACGCGGCTTCGTGAGACCAGAAGCGGTCACCACATCCCAATAAATTTGCAGGAGACAAGAGTAGACTAGAATGCGGTCTCTTCTCACCCCTCCTAATTCAGTGGCATCGGAACCCTAAATCCGACAACCCCGGTCCATGACCGCCGCCGACGATGCTTCCTCCTCTTCACCGCCGCCGCCGCCAGCTACCTCGCTGGCCCCCGGGTTCCGGTTCCACCCCACGGACGAGGAGCTCGTGAGCTACTACCTCAAGCGGAAGGTGCTTGCGAGACCCTTGCGGGTGGACGCCATCTCCGAGGTCGACCTCTACAAGGCCGTCCCGTGGGACCTGCCACAGATGTCGAGGATCCAGAGCCGGGACATGGAGTGGTACTTCTTCAGTCCGCTGGACAGGAAGTACTCGAATCGGTCGAGGACGAACAGGGCCACGGGGAAGGGGTACTGGAAGACCACTGGAAAAGATAGGCCCGTCTCGAGGGGAGGGCGCGTCGTCGGCATGAAGAAGACGCTCGTCTATCATATCGGCCGCGCGCCCAAGGGGGAACGCACCAATTGGGTTATGCATGAGTATCGGCTCGAGGATGAGGAGCTTGTCAAGGCTGGCGTCACCCAGGTCAGCGTCCTTTTCCGTCGCCCAGGTCGGCGTCCTTTGTTTTGTTGGATGGGAGATTTTTATGTTGTTGGGATTTCATGGGAATGGCGGTTGCAGGATGAATATGTGGTGTGCCGGATATTCCAGAAGAGCGGCGCCGGTCCCCAGAATGGTGCTCAATATGGAGCCCCTTTTCTGGAAGAAGAGTGGGAGAGTGATGACAAAAATATGCTTCTTCCAGATTTGCGTTGTTTGGAGCAACAGATTTCTGCCCCAGGCAGGTGGCAGCAGTTTATCCAGGTGGATGATGATTCCGAACAAGAGGTTGGTACATGTGTAGGACTACATTACTAACATCCTATTACAAATGTTTGCGTTCTACTCAGATATCATATCTGTATCGATATCTGCCAAAGTACTGATACGGATTTTGCTCAATTAACCTAGAATTTTCTCTCACTCATTTAGCTTATTGCAATCATAATACGTTAATTTTCATTCTTATCATTATGCCTATTAATTTCATATTCTTTCCAATCAAAGTTGTTATATTCCAAATTGCTGGCCTAATTTTGTTGTACCCAAGTCCATGTCTCTACAACAAAATTTATCTATTGGTGACTATGTTAGAAATATATCCCTATGGTTTTGATGATGCCAAACTCATATTACTCATGGTTACAGGAAATATCATGTAAGTATAGGTGATGAGGAACTGAGATTGAAAGCCAAAGCTTAAGTGAAGAAAGAAAAGCTGAGATGAAGACTCCATGTGCTGCCTTGAAGACTAATTGGAGATATACATGAAGATTGCATGTATAAAGCATGAAGATTAATTATGTGCGTGTGTGTGTAAAATAATGTATTGCTCTTGCTCTAGGATACTTGGGTGCATTTCTAGAGTAGAGTTAGTTTTTATCACATGACATTTACACTAAGAAAACATAGCATTGTCTAGTGAAAAATGGATTAACAGTCCTGTAAAACGGACCAATGTAACCTGGACAATACTTAGTACATTTGCATGGTCAAGTAAAAATGGACTAATGGTCCCGCACAAAATGGACCCACGTTCTTGGCTTTCATTCCTATAGACTAAGTTGATAAGTGGTATGACTGTTCAGTGTGATTGGAATTTAGATGGTTCAATAGTAAGTAACCCAAAATATCAGTTCAACTGTTTTTGACTTATCAATGTGACCGAACTAAAAACAGTCAGACTAATTTTCTTATTTGTGTGAATTGGACCCAAACCGGTTAGAACAAGTTTTGGATGGTAAAGATAAACGGGTAAGACCATATTTCCTTGGATATATATTGATGTTGTAGAAAATGGTTTAACCATAAATTGAATGGTTCAGACTGTAAATTTAATGGCACAACTGACCGGTGAAGGTTGAACTTTTGAATTTACGCTTAAGCATTAGACAGAAATTTAAATTGGTGTAACTGTAAATTACATGGTCCAAACTGAAACCATGGACCGAGATTTTTCCAGTGCAACCGTAAATTAAATAGTACAATCGACCATTATATGCCATAAGTTCATATAGCGTAAGTCACACATTTAATATACTCATTTAAGATTTACTTAGGTATATTTTCATTTAAAGTACATTTGATTAAGAACTACAAAACGGTCCAATGGTTTAAGAAATGTTACTCCATTCTACACACTTGTTTAGATAGAGAATTTTGTGCTAGATCGACAAAGTAACGATTCATCTTGATTCTAGCCATTGCCTTTAGGAAAATATGGCCGTTGAAGAAATAGACTAATGTTTGTGCAAAACATTAGCTAGTTCTATACCAAAATTAAGATAGAGATTTTCGGATCAATTCAATAGATCAATGTTTTGTTTGATAGCTAGGTGTTAGGCTAGCCGTTGAGACTTAGAAGCACTAGCTGTTAGTCCATTCTATAAAGTTAACTAGCCATTAGAACACTCATGTTTTACCTATATATATAGATACATGTGGAGAACTGTAGTATCTCTCACACTCTTGCATAACTCACATTCTCTAAAGTTGATAACATTTTCTGAGGCTTATTGCAAATCACTTGGAGCTCTTGCACAGTGCCATAAAAGCTTAATTTTCGATCATCTACTTAGGTATTCTACATGTCAAACTAGAGCAAGTGCAAACTACAAAAGTTGTAAGTTGTTTCAAATTTTTGTGTTGAGCATTTCTAAATTAAGGGACCATGCAAATACAAAATTATTCATTGTGTTTAAGGAGTAGTGGATTTGCAGTGTTTCTACCAGAAAACATTGATCGATTGGTGTGTTTCACCTTAAACATACGGTGTAGTTGGTTGGAGTATTCAACCTAAAACACTCAAATTGTAGTTGATTGCATGTTCGACTTGAAATATATGTTTGGAATTATTATTGATGGTAGTTAGTGTAGGTTTAAGCTTTATAAGTTTGGAGGTGGGCATATCTAATTGGGGAACTAAATTTTTTTTGTATATTTCGTTTTTGTTACTGCCATATCAATCTGTAAAAATAATTAAAAATCACCATTCACCCTTCATTTACTGAGAAAAAAGATCATAACAGAGTACTTTTTATACAGTTATTTAACCTTTTCATTTTCATGGGAACTAGCAGTCTATGTTTTTCTTGTCCTTGTCTTAATATAGTGAGCATTGAGCATTATCTTTTAAAAAAATTAACATGTTCTGTTATCGGCTAACATTTTTTTCTTACATTCTCTGATGTGGAATATATTTCAGAGAAAAGTTCTACAACCTTTAGATGGAAATGAACAGCAGGCAGTAGCAGATGATCAGTTGAACACACTTGATTTTGTGTCTGTTAACAATGGACAAGATATCACTGTCCCTCCGGTTTCTAATAAGGTAGAAGAGAATCAGGAGTCTTTCACGGCCATGGATCAAAATATTCTCTGTGGAATGAATGATGATCAGAGATTTGGCATTCATCAATATCATGGTCTGCAAGAACCACGTCATACTCAAGGATACTCTGAAGATGATTACCTTGAACTGAAGGATGTTATAGATTCACCTCGTGTTGATTACCAAGGCAATCAAGTCCCTGGGATACGCAATGATCAGGTGTCTAACACATTCAGTCAAATCACAAATTTACCAAAGTTACATGGTGTTGAGGAGTACTTTGACAGTGCTAATCAAAATGAAGACCTACAAGAACCTATGGGGTCATTCCCACCTTTTGATGATGGTACCACTTTTGGTAGGAACGAAATGCTGGATCCAGTCATGGGTAATTATCCATCTGGTGAACAAGCTGATGATGGCAATGTGTACTATGATCTTTCTAATCATAATCTAGCAGATGACCATGGTGGTTATATAGAGATGAATGATTTTCTCTACCAAGTGATGCCTGGGTCACCTAATTCGGATCTGGTGGATGAGCTGATTGCATATTTTGATGCTACAGATTACCAGACACAGAATTCACATTTGGGGAGTCCCACGAGAGCAGAATCTTCTCTGAGCCAACATCAGTCCAAGGCTAAGGTATTATTTTGTTTTTCTTTGCGATTTTTATTTCTTTTATATGTAGGTAATTTTTGAAGGTTAGTCTGGGATCACTTCTTTCTTTTTTCTTTTTTTAAAAACTGGGTTCTAGATTAATGAAAGTAGTGCACTACAGGCTTCTGGTGCAGGTGTTGAAAAGAGAGCAAGTTCAATGCAACTGGGTGGTGAGAAGAATGCTACTGGAAATGACGGCTACCCTGTTGCAGGAGGTGGTGAATCGTATTTTACTATGAAAATCAAAATAAGATAGAGAATCACTCATATGCATAGTCATTTAGGCATCATTTACTTTTCCTTACTCTTAATTTTCAAAAGTACTCTTATTTTTATGATGATATTTACATTCCTTAATTTACTTTTTTTATTATTAAAATTATTTTTTTTCATCTTAAAATTGTTCAACTGAAAATCACTTTTTCCTACTTTCAAAGTGAAAGAATGAGATTAGTGAATAATCTCTTAATGATTAATGTTCCCGTACAACTTACCCTCTACTTATTATTTCACTTGAAGTGTTTAGTCAACTTGCATTCAATTGCCAAGTCCAATCGTCACTCATCTCAAGTGCCAGTTTTTGTATTATCATTCTTATACGTCCTTCAGAAAAATCTATATCATTCATCTCTTCTTCTTTTTTGGTTGTTCCATAAGATCTGGTGTTATTGTTAAAACCCATAAAAGAGATTGACAATAATATAACAAGTTCTCAACTTTTTCCTGTTGCAGGCATGCAATCAAGAAAGGATTGGGATAAGACGGCTGGGGGACGTCTTGTTGGTCTTCTTGGATCCTTTGCCGCACCACCAGCACTTGCTGCTGAGCATCCCATGAAGCGAGCCGGAGCTCCTCTTGACGTCTCCACTTCCGTACTCCCATCCGGCTCGTTGCAGTTCACTGCCGGTGTGATCCGTGTAGATGGTATGGCAGTGGCAGATGACAGAGAGCACTCGTCCATTCCGAAGAGCCCAGAGGTGGTGCACCACCTGTCACTTGACCTGGCAAGAGGCGAGTTTGATGGCAACGCCTGGAAGATGCACGGCGGTGTGATATCTTTGGTTATCAGAAGCGGAATCTGCTTTCCCGTTCTCTCCGTCCTGTTTCTTGCCATAAGCTTCAAGATGGCGATCTGCATTTGCGGCAGGTAAACCATTTTACCTTTTTTCAATACTAAAATAAACTTGATATGAGTTTGCTAGACTTGATGTGGGCTTCGTGGGGATGCAAAATCCTATGGTGTAGTTGGGCAAGAAGATGTTGGGTTGTTTTGATGCCAGTCATTTCTGCTATGAGGGCCTTTTGGTGCCACGCCGCACCTCTGCGAAAACATTACGCTTCAAGGTGGAGATCCGAGTGATCTATGCCATTGTCAATGTTATTGGATATAATCGTCGAACATTTTGATTATTCAAAAGTTTCACTTGTACACTAAACCCAAAGTTGCATGGAAACGGGAATGATGGTTGCATTTGGTTTGAATTTTTTTTAATTTGGGAGTAAAAAAAGAACTAATTTATGAGTTGTATTTATTAAAAAAACATATTGATTTTTAGGTTGTTTTGATAAGATAATTAGGATTTGTATTTATAATGTTTATATTTATTTTAATATTTAAATAATGTATAGAATAGTAGAATTATATTTTTTAATATTGACATGATTAAAAGTTTTATGAAAAATTGTATTGAAAAATTTATGTCATGATTATAAGAGTAATTTTTAATTATAATTAATTTTATTTATCAAATAAAGTCTACATTTATAAACACCCCTTTGAGTGGATGCAGTGCCTTTATATTTTGTAAATATTGAAAGAAAAAAGAATTCCTGCTTCTCTTGGTTAGAACGTCGGGAATGCGAAAGGGGTTATCCTTTATTATAAAATTAATTTTAATAATTATGAAAAATTAAAATAAAAAATAATTTTACAAATAATGTTAAAATTATATAATAAATTATAAGGTAAGAATTTATATATATTAACTTATATAATAATGATATAAAAATTTATAAGAACGTGTAAAAAATTAAAACTTATTTTCAAACGATGGAGTATAAGGTAGTTAAAAACTCTTGGAATTTGTTTTAATTATTGAAAAATCTATCTAACGGGAATGTAGACCGCCGAGAATATTGTTTTTGTAAGAGGGGAATTTGGTAAAAATTAATCCAATGCTTGTCTTTGTTTTTATCGAAAGAGTCATTTACATGCTAGTCTTCTAAACATTATCTGATTTTAATTTTGCTAAGTCTAACCTTGGAAGTGCATCGATTTATCATCCATCTTGAATTTTTTATTTTAGACCATGAATGATTGCTCGTGATCTCACTTTGAGATCATTCGCCTATGACGTAAAATGAATGCACACATTGATACACTTTAAATCTATACAAAATGACTAAATCATCCATTATCGTATCGTCAAGCTAAATCATTGAAATAATGTTTGGTGCGATGCACCATAGATAAGTGGTAATATTATAAAAGATAAATTAAAAAACGATTTTATTAATAATAAAGAAAGAATTTCTTAATTAAAAATAATAAGAGAAAATCAATTAATTAAACTTAATCATATTTATAGAAAACATAATAAATATAAGACAAAGAGAGAAGGGAGAAGGGAGCTAATTAGTACACAATAAATTAGAAAATTAAAAATAAGCTCCTCGTTATCGTTGGAAGGTGTTGTATTGCTGTTGATGACCTCCCCTCCTCGTAAAACCTGCAACTCAAACATATTACTGATTGACGTGTATTTATGCATAAGATTCGTTGGTCGCACGCACCATTTATCTTGGGATATGATGATTAAAATAACATCATAGAAAAAATAATAATAATAATAATAACATCAGAGAACCACGTAGAACCGACCCTAATAACCATTGAATTTTAATGGAACGGTTATCTTGAGCGTGTGGCACCTGTATTACCTTGGCAGATAAGTAGGAATCATTTACGAACAGTTTTTTCAACTCCAAGAGTAACAATTGAAATTGAAGTTAATTTTGTAAATAAAATTTAAATTATATAATAATTAGAGTGATAAAAATGTATATATTAAAATCTGTAAATAATAATGACATTGAAATCTGTGCAAATTTGTCAAGCAACCCACCCATCTACCAGAACCACCACTTCTTGCGACCGTCACCAACTGGTGGTTCCTCCTGCTTTCTTTCTCCTATACCCTCCTTTAACGAGTTCAACCTCTTCCTGTAAAAATAAAAATACTTCCAAGAGTAATAAGAGCGAGTTATTAACCATTAAAGTGATATCTTAATGACCAAAGAACCTTTCATTAAAACTTATGACCTTAAATTCGAAACTTTAGTAACAAAGTAGAATTATTGTAAAGTAATAATTTTTTTTAAAAAAAACTACTGCAAAATCTATCAGGAAATAATTTCCCAAAAAAAAAGAAATGCATGTGCTACTTGCAGACCACGCATTTACATGGTCGGCCTTAGAGAGATAGATGCTTTACCGCCTAATGAAGTATATTTTCTACAAGTATATTATTAAAAGACGCGATACACCTGTCATATTGGATGTGCATGTCATTTCCATTAATACTCTTAAAAGGCACGCCCTATATTGTTAAAGATAATTAAATATGCGTAAGTAACATGCCTCCTTCGATAGCATGATCTTAGCAAATCGGACACAATTTTGGCTGTGGTATATATATATATGATGGGAGAATGAAAATACAAGGCCTGATGATTTTGGACATTCAAAGTTGTTCTCTTCAAATTTGGATGAGTGAATTCGTGCTCATTATTGAAACATTTTCCTAACTTTGAGGAAAAAGGCTGGTTAGATGAATTACTTACTTGGTGTCCTCCAGCTGTCCATTCAAACTCCATCTTTGGCGAAAACCCTCTATACCCTCAATTCCGCTTGCAAGAATAAGGCGCCTGGAAGCAAGATAAGAACAATGTCAGTTTCAACCACCCTTTCTATTGCTACTTGAATATTAAAGATCACTAGGAATGTTGGCAGGCCAAGACATCAAATTGTCGTATGCCCAAAAAATCCATGGAAAGTACCTTTCCAATGTTGTTACTTCTGATTGAAGCTGAGATGACCTTTCTTTTACTTCTTCTAAGGGCATAGACAAGCCCAGTTTGAGTTCACTATCTTGGAGGCGTTGTCTTATCTTCTTATCCTGGAAAGTCAATTCAAGTTGAAAGGAAAAAATTGTGATGAATGGATAATCTCCCAAATATGAATTAAGGGAAAAGATAATGAAAAGAATATCAGACTCTTGCTTCAGCACACTGCCGGTATAGCACAATTTCATCTTGACAAAAAGGCTCAACATCATGTATTTGTAAACCTGAACCACAATAACACCCATGATTGGTGGCATATTTCCATTCTAACGAATTCGAAGAATTGAAAAAGGAAAATAAATACAAAGAAATGCATCATACATAAAAACAGATTCCTCAGAATTCCATCACACAAATCGACACCTTCCAAAACATGAGATGCTATTTCTTGTGGAATAACAGGTGATGGTGGTCCAAGCATAAGATCATCTCCTACAAGAATTGTTTCCTCCATGGTAGGTTGCGAATCAACTGAAATCCACCAACATAAAACAAGTTAACAAGAAGAACTGACTTCTGTTGAACCTAAAGATAAGAGTATAGCTGAATTCACATGATTTCAGAACTTAACATAATTATGGATATTGGAAAAATACAAAAGCAACAAAGCACTCATTACAAAACATTCATTGACAAGCTCTAGCCCACCCCACAGAGAGAGGCTCTTGGCAACCCAAGCCCATCTCAAGTGGAGCTCACATCTCATCTATTTTTTCAACATATGGAGCCACAAAGGAAGTTGGGTCGAGCACTGTGAACCCGGCTCACAAAAGTGCACCACTGAACCGATAATTGAAGAACCAGCTTGCAACAAACTAGGTCCAACACAAGATTGTCTTCCTTGCACATCTCCAATCTCATCTACAAGTGTTGATCAAAAGAACGGGGCACAAAGGCAGATGACACCTTGGAGCCTCCGTAAGGGGAAGAAGCTATCACGACAGATGATAGCCTCAATAGAGAACTCTATTCACTGTTCAATGCACCCCTACACTTCACAAAGAACAAGATTCTCAGCAGGCCAAAGGAGGTCCTATAGGCTCGAGCTGCTACAGTGGAGTCAATCCTTGGTGATCAAACCAAAAATTTCAGGGCTCAATGTTGCCTGCTAGAAGAAGGTAATGGGGAAGCAGGGTGGTGTGATTTCTCAACATGAGGATTATGGCATGGAATGTGTGGAGTGCTCAGGATAGAGGGAAGCTACAAAAAATAGGTGACCTAGTCATGGGGCATGGTTGCCTGGCATCTAGGAAACCAAACTAAAAGATCTCCCACTGCCTTTATTCCATCAATACAAGGCAGACAACTGGAAACCCATGTCATAAAGCCTTTGGTGGCTGTATCTGGAGGAATTTTTATCTCTTGGGGATCTACATACCTTGAAGGGATTGACCAATGGGTTGGGAACCATTCTGTTAGCGTCCAACTCCAAAATAGGATTAGTGGATGGGCTTAAGTTGTCTCATTGTCTATGGACCAGTGATCAATTAGGCCAAAACATAACCATTGCATGAGCTTTCAGCAATCATCCATCAGTGGGCAGGGTCTTGGTTAGCACTTGAGGACTTCGGCAGAATTATAGGACCAGAGGAAAAATCCATTGGAGGGAATCACTCTTGAGATAAGGTTGTTGTATTGAGGGCTCTAAGCTCATCAAACACCCATTAGCTGGCCATCGGTATACATGATCAAATATACAGCAACATCTGGTGACGATGAGCATTGATGGTGCTTTTGAACTTGACATAGTAGACCAAATTCCCTGGTGTTCAGGTCAAACATCTACCCAAACCATGTTCAGATCACACTCCACTACTGCTTGAGACTTATCTGTCTTGATTCCAAATCCCTTACTGAATGGAAGCACCTGACCTTGCAAGGAAAAATTGTGGCTCTAGACACTATTTGAGAGGGGCATGCACACACTTATGATGGAAATCTTAGAGACATTGCTAATCAAGTATAAAGTCATATCCCACATGCCCGGAAATTTCTCTGTTGGCTCAGTTTAAATAATTACCTATATATATTTCTGAGATTGTTATAAATCTGTTTTTAGCTGGATGGCAAGATAGACAAGGAGAAATAGATCATGACATCTATCACTCTATAAAATGATGGAACCAATTGGAAAATAATTTCATATTAATCACATATTTTGGTACTAAAAACATCTTATATACTATCAGTTTGGAGCACAAGATATTTCTTAGAAAGGAGCATACCATCCATGGCTTCAATAGCACTAGCCTGTTGTGTTCCAAACCTTCTGATGCTGCACTAACCTGAAGTGATAAAAATAGTCATTTATATGCAGGAAACATAAATTTCCAACTTCATAATGAGATGAGAGTTTATCTAAGAGCATTTTCTTTTATGCTTTATCAATACAAAACAAGCAAGTAAATCAAAAAAGTATTGTAAGTACAATGGAAAACATAGATGATCATATATAACAGCAAATCAACAACTATAACTAGATGTCATTCTCAAATGTCAAATGACAATTCAACAGAATGACAGAAACATCATGGAAGGAAAACACATCTTTACATCCAAAATTAAAATAACAAATTTTTGAATCTCTATATGCTTAATGTTATCATCTAGAGGTCACACATAACCCTGTGATTGTGCTCAAAAGTCAACGAATCATAATTACCTCAATATCCACATTTAACCTTGTGATTAGACCCAAAATTGATGAATTATAACCTTGCCCAAGGTCACACCTAACCCAGTGACTGGGCCCAAAATTCTACGAATTATAACCAATTTCAAGGTCACACTTAGTCGCAAGACTATGTCCAAAAGTCAATCAACAAATATGCAAATAGTGACATTTACCACAAATAACATAAGCCAATACTGTAGAGGGAATATAAGCAACCAGCATGTGCATGCCTTTCGTGTCAACATTATCTTCACATATTCATCATTTATTTAAATTGAAAAATTAAATGAAAAATATCACACAAAATGTGGCATAATATGACAACTGCCGAAAACCTCATGCATGCAAAAATGGTACATAAGACAGCTAAAAGCATCACACAAAATAAGGCATTCAAACTAACTACTCTTTTCAAAATAAGGCATAAATTAACTATTTAGTTCAATAATTAACATATCTTACAAAAATACACTGTAAGTATCTCTTTAGACAAAATATCACACAAAATGTGGCATAATATGACAACTGCCAAAAACCTCATGCATGCAAAAATGGTACATAAGACGGCTAAAATAAGGCATTCAAACTAACTACTCTTTTCAAAATAAGGCATAAATTAAGTATTTAGTTCAATAATTAACATATCTTGCCAAAATACACTGTATCTCTTTAGACGAAACTAGGTAAATACTTACCTAGTTCACTATAAGAACCTTTTTAGAACCTCAGACCTGAGCTCCACTGTAAAGCAGCACACTCGGCTGCTCGCTTCACGCGCTTGTAGCACACGGACAGACGAGTCATTCTCCCTCCCGCGCGCATGAACACGGACCCGTCCTCCGTTGAGAACCAAGAACAATCCCTGACATTGGAAAATCAAGGCATTTTTCAGTCAAGCTTTTAACCGATGCAATGAAGTCTCATACCTGCTCCGCTGGGCGGCCCCACCTCTTCCGGTCGGTTTCGTGCTAAATCAGCGTCCGTTTGTTGGCGACCTAAACAGGTAAGCGTCGATGTCGGGCGTCTGCGTTCTAGGCGGTGATCACTGTCCGGCGGCGCCGCTCGAGCAGCGTTGTGGAGTTGGTACCGAGGGCGCGACGGGTGGATCGGCGGCCGGTCGGGCGGATCGCGGTTGGATCGGCGGTCGGTCGGGCGGATCGCGGTTGGAGGGTGGAAGTGGAGATGTGGAGTTCGGTGGCGCAGTAGACCCTACATTTATAGCAGTATTTTAATAAAGGGCAAAGATTCTCTGATAAAATAATATATTATTATAGCCGCCCCCCCCACCCTTTATATTATGGTGGAAGTAACGTCACTAAAATTTTATCTCTGATAATATTATTATTACGAAGTAAATTCATATAAAATAATATATATAAAAAAATGTTATAAATTCATATTATCATTACGAAGTAACTATAAAAAATTTACTCGTTAAATTAATTTAATTTAAACCATTAAAAATAGATGATACTCCCCTTAATAAATACATTAATTTTAAATCGATTAATAAAATAAAAATATTTTTTTAAAAAATATTTTTATTCTAATGAAGTTTTTTACGGTATCCATCGTCACTCTCGTTGTAAAACACTTTTTTTTTTACTTTTTTCGTATTTTTTTCAATCACATCAATATTTTTATATTTTAAATAATTATATTTTACAATTAAATTATAACATTATTTATCTAAACTTTACATTTTTCAAAAGACATATAAAAAATTTTAATGTAATTTTTTTATATTTTTTATCATAATATTCAATCACATTAATATTAAAAATTATTAATTTACTATTCTATATATTTTATTTAAACATTAAAATAAATATAAATTCTTGTTATCGAGATCGACAAAACTAATACACTAGAAAAACTTGAAATTCACTTCTTTTTTTAAGTCAGATACAATTTTCGAGACAAATTCTTTCTATTACTCACAACTACAGTGAAAACCCCCTGTAAACCTAGACGAAGTACAAGATTGAGGCAAAAATTTCATGCTGGGGTGAAGTAAAATTTGATATTTTCTCCAAAAACAACAATAAAGGTAAAAAACAACAGATGTTGAATTCATGATGGGGAAATACATAGAAATACCACCGTAAATAAGCCCTCAAATCTCAATCATATGCCAATATCTCTAACACACTTTTAGGGCTAAATTTTTCAAAGCAATTCTGCAACATGATGATAACTCAACCTGAACCTTTTTTCCTACGATAAAAAAGACGAGCAAGTCGTTTAACGAGACATCAGCAGACCCTGCCATTCCCATGACTAAACCCTGAAGCCTCTGCTATTCCTTCTCCCTCTTGCTCTCTCAAACTTGCGCCCCTTAGAGCGCACGTAGGGCTTGGTGTGGCTGTGTGGCACACCGGGCGCTGGGCCGAAGTGCTTCACGGCCTCACGAGCATTCCTGGGGCCCCTGAGCAGAACCTGCGAGGCAAAAGGGAAGAGATCGATCGAGACACATACCAAAAATCATAAGAACACTCGAATCTTCCAGAGAGATAGGAAACCAAATGCAGAAAAGAGATGCTGAAAGGCTTTGCGGTTTACCGATACAACAAGTTGGGTGTTCCAGGAACATCAACGCGAAGCATGAATAAATACTTTTATCTGCTGTATGCACCAATGGTGGCATTTTTTGTTGCAGAAGTTATTTGATTGTAGAAGTCTCCAAATGAGGCATTAAAAATCGGGTTTTGTTTGATAAGAACTTTCTTAACTTCGAAAGTAGTAAAAAATAATTTCTTCAATTTTTGTATCAAACATCCTTTTAAACTTCTTTTGAGAAAACTACTTTGAAAATCCTTTACATCATCATTATCGTTGAGAGTGATTTTTAATTTAAATGAAAATCATACCAAACAAAACCTAAGATTCTACGAAAACAACCAAAACTTTTTGTGAGAGAGAAAACTGCAAGAGGCAGCTTCGCCCAAAAGCTACCTCAAAGCAAGGCAACTTCTCCTTGAAGCTACAATTTCATTCATTATTCTCCATTATCTGTCTTCCTAGTTACCCACTTACAAAATCATAGATACAACATTTACACAAATAAAACCACGGATATTTCATTTGGCAAGGGAGATGACACTTTCCAAGAACATGATAAGGATGAAGATGACAATCGATACTGGTATTTCATTTGTGACAGACTTTTGGGTGTTATTTTGTGTGGCAAATTATCTATGGCCATATTATGTTGGGGACTTTTTTGTTATTCACTTTTGGACTTCATCCTATGAATTTTCTTATTAATTTGTCGTTTGAGATGATTATTAGCTATTTCGTAGTTATTGACGTGTGTTCTTTATGTTTAGACTTCATTACTACATTACGATTTCAATTCATTAATGTATTATATGCCAAAATTTAAAAATCAAACAGAAAACTTAAATACCAAAATCTAAAAAATCAAGGAAATAAAAAACAGTGAGTACCCATCCAGGTACCTCATACTAGTGGCTGAGATGCTGAATTTTTCTTCCCAAAATTTCACTAGTTATTTGATGATATTTTCACACAACCAAAACTTATTTACATAAAATGTCATCCAAATATTGCAGGTATTTTCCTTTCATTTTCCTTCTTTCCTTTGAATAAATACGGTACTTTCAATTTTTTTACTCAACTTCCAACTTATTGCCAAATGTTTACTTTGTATTACTGATCTTGAAACCATCTTATTTTCTGATGGTGTAACATCAAACATCCAATGGATGAAGGTTTCAAGATTTACGATAGCTAACAACTTGATAAATTTTTATGTGGTACAAGATATCACCGGCAGATGGTAAAATTAAAATTAAAAATTGTATAGAAGATATTTCTTTAAACCAAATGAAATTGTCAATTTCTTTTGAACCTAGCTGCTATCAGAAGCAGTAAAAGTCATATTTTACAGTTAACTAAGAACAAACCCTGAGAAAGTAACATTATACTGATAAAAGTGACCAAAGTGGTTCATGATTTAATAACGAACATACAAAGCTAAAATAACACTGATAGCACGCAATCATTCGCGAAGAAAGAACACATACCGTGTTCTGTCCAAGTGGAGCAAGAAGAGCAAGCTGGTCAAAGGTCAGGCACTCTCCACCAGCCTTCACAATCCTGGACCTTGCAGTTTCCGTGAACCTCAGAGCAGCGACCTTCAACGCCGGGACCTCATACACTCTAGTGTCGTCCGTGATGGTTCCGACGAGAACCGCAATCTTATCCTCCTAAACACCAACCGAAAAAAAAACCAAAATTTCAGCAAGCAAGAACCACGAAATAAAACGAAACAGACAGGAACCGAGTGAAAAATCAGACCTTTCCCTTCATGAATTTGACAAGCTTAGACAAGGAAAGCGGGGCCTTATTGACCCTACTCATACACAGTCTCTTTCTGATCACATTATTGAAAGAGCTTCCGGTCCTCCTTGCAAGGAAGCTGTAAAGCTACATCCACAAAATAAAACGAAGATCCAATCGACATCAACCAAACCGCAAAGTAAACGAGCAACACAAATCGCATTCAGACCGGATCTAGTACCTTGAAAATGAGCTTTAGGTAGACGTCCTGGGACTTAGGCCTCGTGCGCTTCGCCTTCTTGCTCTTTCCCCCGGCAATCAGATCGATACCCTGGATAACAATAACAGCAAGATGAACACGACCTTAGAGAAAATTAAAGCACGGTGCTAAGAATCGTAGGTAGATAAGAGGGAGAGGAGGCTGAAACCATGGCAACGACGGCGGCTGGTAGCGGCGACGACGGCGGCTGGCAGCAGCGACGGGATTAGGGTTTGGGCTTCGCTTCTGTGGCGTCGAGTATTGCGGTAGATCAACACAAAACCCTATATTTATATTAGTATTTAAATAAATACATTAAAATAAAAATATCTTTTCTTTAAAAATATTTATATTCTAATATAATCCTTATCGTTAATAAATTTTAAATTAATATATCTTAATAATAAAATAAATACCTATAACATTTTTAATTACATGTACTTACAACAGCATTAAAATTAATGTATAATTAATTATCTATCGTGATATGTAGTTTATTAATCTGTAATATTCATATTCAACTTATAATTTAAATATATCAATTTAAAAATTGATAATGATGAAAATTGTATCTAAAAAAAATATTTACAAAGAAAATACATCCAGATGCATATTTATTTTAAATAGATATATCTAAATTATAAAAGCAATATAGAGGTTGAATATATCTAAATTGTAAAATAATAAAGACCGTCCAAATGTAGATTTATTTTTCTCTTAAACTTCATTTAGTAATTAGGTTATTCAGTTTTAACAATGGTAGAGAATTAAAATTAAGGATAGTAAAGTAAATTAATTGAAATTGCATAATTAAACTTCAAAGCTTTATTTGAGATTGATTCTAATACTCTTGAAATCAATTTTAACGTTATTATTACTATACAAATTCTAACGTAAAATTTTTTACCACCTTAATTAAGCTAACTTTAAAAGAAGCCCAAGTTAATTAAACAGATATTCACTAAAAAATGATTGGATTGTGGGTTTGTGACTGCCTAATGTTATTGAATCATGTATTCTAAACTTCATGATAAAACTATTCATTTTAGGCATTTTTATTCACTTGCATCTTTAAGAGAGGGAGGAGGTGGATTATTTAGAAATCACGAATCATGATAATGAAATCCAATTTGTTGGTATGAAAGAGAACTTTAGCTAGCAATTTCATAAGATAGGTTAATTCTTTAGCCACAAAATTAGGTATAATAAAAAGAGCCCATCAAAGAATTGTTATAGTACAATTTCAAGAATTAAGAGCTGTATTTTGAAAATAAAACAAACACACTAATAAATTTAAGTCTAATTGTTCAATCAAGAGACTTCTAGAAAAAAAGGATTGATATTTTAACCATGATTCAAGTACCACAAGTGTACAACCGTATAGCAAAACTTGCTTTTGTATGCATATCAGTAAATATGTAATTGGAGAAGGTATATACAAGTATTTAGGATCTTTGGAAGAGTATATAGTAGCAAAAAAAAAGACCACAATCATAAATTAGTTATTTGTCCACAATTTTTCATTAATATAACTAAATAAGGGTATTGTACATTCACAATGTATTTATAGTGGATATTGACAAAATATCAATACATGAAGGTAACCTTCAATGCTTCAGAGCGCCTATTATTTATTGTGTTCAATAGAGAAGAGGTCTCAAGGAAGAAGAATCCTTTATCTCCACTTCTCTTCAAAAATATTACCCACATTTTAAAGGATGTCAGAATGTGCTTTCCAAAATAATCTTATCAAGAGTATTAATTTCCCAAATAATGGACCGCATTTAGAATGTGCCCATGATGCCATGCTTTTCCCTCACCCTCTCAAAAGAGATCATCTTAAAATCTGCCAAGCAGAGACTTTGATCTGCTTCCAATTAGGTTTTGAACTGAAAACCAACTTTCAAAAGTCCTCCTCACACACATCAAACTCTCTTCACAATGACCGTCGCCTGCTTCTCCTGTAAACTATTAACAAGATCATAAACTTTTAGAACATTTTATGAGTAGAATATGAAGATGAAACTTATGATCCAACAAGTTTCCTCAACTCCATGGCAGAGCAGCAGCTGCTGCAAGTTTTGACATTCCTCTTCTTTCAGCTCAATTTTCTGCACGTTGAAATTGATTCTGAGGGTTTCAATCTGATTCTTGCAGAGGATGTTGGCCTGGCGAGGCTACGGGCGATGTGTGTGGCAAGAAAAGATGGGAATTGGTTTAAACTTACATAGGAAAAAAGAGATGACAGCAAGTGCATGATGGAAAACTCAGATAAAAATAACAAAATTTCTTTCAATTAAAAAGGATTCTGAGATGAAACTGTGAAATGGAAAATTTACCAAGTAAGCAACAAATCGTCGAGAAACATGTTAGTGCATCAAACAATTAAAATTATGAAGGATATCAAAAGAACTTTTATCAAGGACTGCATATCAACTGCACTGTCCTGAAGCTGTAATGGTAGAAAGGCAATGTTTTCAATCATTTTCTCCAAGTGCAAGAAAAAATACAAAAACAAAGGTCTAGAATCTGATCAAATCAGCTTAATAGAGTTGCAGATTAACAATACACATGGAACAGATGTACATCAAGGTAAAGATACATGACAAACAGAAATTCCAGCTAATAGTTCAGTTTGAATACCAAGGCTACAATAAGCACCTCAGAAAAGTAGTATAAGATTGTTCCCCTGCCAAATACGAACCATAAGAGACGTCATAAACCTAGAAAAGTGATGTGCCCTTCCCCTTCTTGTCTCCTCCTATCTCGAAGTGCTTGCACCTCTGCAAAACCCCACACAAATTATCAATGGGGAACAACCGGCAATTCAAATAAAAAAGAATTGCCACCATTAACGTATAAGCAAACCTTGATAGGATGTTGAGATATATGCTTGCAGGTCTGGCACTGCATCTTTAGCACAATTTTCTTTGTGGTTTTAGCCTATCAGATAAAAAACAAGCAAGCGGATGAGAAATCTTTCCATCAACCATTGTCATTGAGTATGATGACACTAACTTGATAATTCTCATGGTCAAATCTATTTCAAATTTAAATTTTTTATATACCATGTTTCAGAAAACTACAAAAGACACATGCAATATGTCAGGAATATAACCATGTGAATACACTTATCCCCTTTAACAAAATGACAATTCTAAGTTCAATTTGTTTGATCAAAATGTCGTAGGATTCAATGCCTTAAGTAGGAAATACCAGCAGCACTCAGATACCCAGAACAATCTTCTTGGTTTTAGTCTATCAAAAAAGGCAATAGATGGGAATTCTTCCCATCAATTAAATATGACGACACAAGTTTGATAAGTTTGAAATCATATACATGTACCTATTAGGATTCATGTTTAAGAAGGGTTGTCTACTTAATGTTGATCGTCCTCTTTTATCCAAACTTGAGGCCAACTATATAGACATTAAGCTCCACAGGCAGAGGCACCAGTTGAGTAGAGTAGAGTTGCATTAAATGAAGGTAAGAGAAAAAAATCAGTTTAAGTTGTTAGATCATATACTTAGGAAGCCAAAGGAGGCATCAGTTAGGAGAAGAGAATTAATTAATATAGAAAAAATCAATAGGCCTAAAACTACTTTATTAGTATAGAAAAAATCAATATGCACAATATTTTGCAAGGATTGAACACTTGTGTTGCTGAAATCATTGAAATGTACCTTCTTGTGAAAGACAGGTTTGGTTTGTCCTCCATACCCAGACTGTTTGCGGTCATAGCGGCGTTTCCCCTGTACAGAAAGACTGTCCTTCCCTTTCTTATACTGGGTGACTTTGTGCAGGGTGTGCTTCCTGCACTGCCTGTTCTTGCAGTATGTCTTCCTCGTCTTTGGAACGTTCACCTTTAAAGAAAAAATGACAATTCACAGGAAAATCGTCGTTGGAACAACAAAAACAAACACGGAATTTCTAGATTTTATGAAAATTGGAATGGATGGTAAAAATCATTATTGCAGATATGGAAACGCAACAATGGCCGCAAGTTCCACAAGCCAAGAATAAGAATCCAACTTTTCCAAAAAGGGAAGCAACTGTTGCTGTAAAATAAGTTCGACATACAAAACAAAGGAAAAATCATGATGTATGGGGGTGAGACGTGTCGAATTCCAAAAAACGAACTTCACGTCTAAGACTATAGGTACATTATGGGACAGTTTTTTTCAGTTCTAGGAGTTAGATAAAGCTAAAACTGAAACTAATTTCGTAAATGAAGTTAGAATTGTATAGTAATTTGAATGATAAAAATTGATACGTTGTAATTTATATAGTAATAATGACGTTAATAGTGATTATGATAACCTGAAAAAGTTAAAAACAAACTAAGCCTAGTCAACAAAACAACGAAACAGATCCTCCAATCGCTACGGATCAAGCAATTGCCCTTGGGAAGTTCTAGTTCAGGCCAAAACTTCCACAATCCACACAAAATAAAAAGGATTGCCGGGACCATTCCCCGAAATCCACGATCGATTTCGTGATCACCCGCCGTTCCTTCTCCTGACCATCCAAAAGGATCACGACTACCTCCCCTTCTCAGATCACCGATATTCAAACCCCAAAACCCTTCCCTCACCGTCTCCCCTTCCGATCACGGCCCAAACCAACAACAACCAGAGCTACGTCCTTCGGCAACCGCAACAAATGACATGGAAAACATATCATCAAGAGCTTAATGAACAGCATGGTTAGGCTGAGGTTACCATCGCTTCTCAGATCTGCGGCGCCGAGCAGGGGACGGAAATCCGAAATCGCCGCCGGAGAAGGTAGTCGATTGTGCCCTAAACCCAATATTTTTTTTGCTTTCGTTTGTAGTGCCGCCGTATATGTTGATCATTTTATCTGTTTTTTTGTTTTCATAATTTGTGTTTATCATCTTAAGTCATATTTGTTCGTAGAAAAATTTAATGATGTGAAATATTTATGACATGATTTGATAAGTTATATCTGATCTTTGATATTTTTTATCGATACAATTTAATATGTTACGATATAAAATAATTTTATATAATTTTTTATAATTGAAGATAATTTATAAAAAATTTCAAACAAATATAATTTTTTCCAGGATGATGTGTTTATAAAATTAATAAGAAATGTTAAAAAATTACGAAATTTATTATTTCTTAAATAATTTTTTACTTTTTCTAAATTCATAAATTAATTCCAACTACAAGGCAAGAGTTCGAGTTAGAATTGTAAATAAATTTAGAAGGATTTATGTAGGTTGAAATTCTTAGAAAAGAAAAAATTTAAAATCAAATATAAATTCTTTTTACAATTTTTTACTTGTTAAGTTAAAAGAATTCTTATAATTAATAAAAATTTCATTACAATGTAATTTCTATCACATAATGCACCTTACATGACCTCTTTCGATTTTTGTTAAGTTCGTGATTACAAGTAAATTATAAAATTATATTTAAAATATTAAAATATAAAAAAATTATAATTTTTTTTATAAATCAAACTTTTAAAATTTCCACAAAACATAATAAAAAAATTTCTATTTTTTAATTTTCAACGTAAACAAATGAACCTTGTTAGTCTTGAACTCTGTACCTTTGGTATTTGTTTTTAATGCATTTTACTTTATTTTTAAGAAAAAAACAACACAATTTGTATTTATATTGCCATTGATGAGATGATATGGTTATAAAAATATTTATTTATGGAAGGCACGTGAGGGGCGCGTGGGGATGTCGCTGGGAAAAACATAACAATAACATGGCAAGCACAGGCACCGCCACCCATTTTTGGGCGGCGGACAGATGTAGTCCCTCCAAATAGTCTGGTGCACGGCTGCGGCGGAGGCGTACATAACCCGGCCAGCCCCCAGCCCGCCGCCGGCGATTCGTCGGCCGTGGTGGTGGTGGTGGTGATGGACGAGCTCTGCCACAGGCAGGGGGAGATGACGACGGCGGGGGCATGGTTCACCGCGGGGCCTCTGAAGGCAGCTCTCCCTCTGGCCATGGCCCAGATCGCCCTGGTGGTGGTCACCTCCCGCGCCATCCACGGCCTCGTCGGCTGCCGCCTTGCCCTGCCGTCCATCGTCTCCCTGATGCTCGTACGTCCTCCCTCTTACCTCTACCACCACCACCACCACCACTACGCTTCGTCTGTGCAGCGTCTGCAACTTTACAGGTGTTGATTGGTTGATTGAGCAGGGTGGGATGGTGCTGGGGCCGTGGGGGATGGGTAAGGTGAGGGGCTTCACGGAGATGATGTTTCCGGCGCACAGCCGGATGCAGCTCAGCATCTCCGGCTACCTTGGCCTGATGTTTCTGATGTTCATCACGGGTGTGGAGACGGACGTCGGCATCGTGCGGTCACCGGCGAGGAAGGCGGTGGCCATCGGACTTGTCACCCAGCTCACCCCCTCTGTCTTGCTCATGTTCGCCAACTTCTTCCGCCCCCGACTCATCGCCTACTCCCTCGCCAGCACCATCGCCGTCGACTGGGCGCCCACCTCCTTCGTCGTCGTCTCCTGCCTCCTCAACGAGCTCACCCTTCTCAACTCCAAGGTGGGTCGGCTGGCCATGTCCGTCTCCCTCGTCGCCGAGTTCACCCGCATCCTCCTCAACAACGTCCTACTGTCGCTGTCGCTGGGCAGAGACGTCCGCGCTCAGGCCACGTCCTTCATCATCTTCCTCCTCCTCATCGCCTTCATCGTCCTCGTCGCCCGCCCCTATGCCATCTGGGTCGTCCGACAGACCCCCGACGGCAAGGAGCTCGACATCGTCCACTTCGTCACCATCGCCCTCCTCTGCTTCGTCTGCGGCCTCGCCAGCGAGGTCATCGGCCACCAAGCCGACGTCGGCATGTTCCTCCTCGGCCTCGCCCTCCCCAGTGGACCCCCCTTGGGTTCCACCATCGCCAACAAGCTCAGCGTCATCGTTTCTGGCTTAGGCCTCCCCGTCTTCGTCGCCACCATCGTCTTCGCCGCCGACTTCTCCGCCCCCGTCCGCCACCCCACCTCCGACCCACCCATCGCCCTTTTCCTCCTCCTCTCCGTCTTCGGCAAGTTCCTCGCCGTCTTCTTCGTCTCTCTGTACTGCAAGCTCTCCCTCTGCGACTCCGTCGTCATGGCTTTGATCATGTCCGCCAAGGGCATCTACGAGATCGAGGTGCTGATGCAGTGGGAAGCTCGACATGTGCGTACGCCACACATCTCCTCTGTTTTCTCCATATAATTTCATTTTTCAGTGTACATCGTAGCGTTTCAGGTTTTACAGTATTATTTATTAAATAATTTTTATATTATATATTATTTATTAATATAATAATTTTAAAAAAATATTATTATCGTAATTTAAAAAAATATTATCATCACATTAATATAATAAATATAATAAATATTATTCATATTATATATTTTATTTATTATTTATCATAACTTTTTTTAAAAAATTATCATTATATTAATATAATAAATATTATTTATTATTTTTTACGTATTTTATTTATTATTCATCGTAATTTTAAAAATAATATCGTTACTTTTTTATTGTAAATCATAAAATTATAAAACTCACTTCACCTCAAATACTCCAACAAACATTTGAGCAATAGGTTTACAATTTTAAAAAAATTACATAATTTATAATAAAAAAGTAATAATTGATTTTTTTTAAGTTACAATAAATAATAAATAAAATATGTAAAAAAATAATAAATAATATTTATTATAATAATGTGATAATAGTATTTTTTCAAAAATTCGTGATAAATAATAAATAAAATATATAAAATAATAATAAATATTATTTATTATAATAATATGATAATAATATTTTTTAGAATTATAAATAATAGTGATTTTTTAAAATTATCACAAACAATAAATAATATAAAAATTATTTAATAATGACAGTAAACGTTGTGTTATATAATAAAAAACAAAGTTATAAAATGCACAACCAGCTTTGTTTGTACGTTTTACTCTATATAACTTTATTTTTTATTATAATCATAACATTCTGTAATATTATTTATCAAATAATTTTTATATTATATACTATTCATTAAATATAATAATTCTTAAAAAATAATATCATGATAACTTTTTAAAAAAGAATAACATCTTATTAATATAATATATGATAAAATTACCACGTTTAATAAATAATAAATAACATAAAAATTGTTTAATAAAAGATACTTTAGAATATTATGATATATAATGAAAAATGAAGTTATAGTTGTATTTATCCATATATTTTGACATATGTAACTATATTTTTTTACTATACATCATAATATTTTATAATATATTTATTAAATAACTTTTGTTTGTCATAGCGTTTTTGCGAGTTAAGTTGAATCTCCCGATTTATAATGATATTAATTTAATTTTATAAATAATAAAAAATATAAAAATTATTTGATAAATATATTATAATATATAGTAAAAAATATAATTAAAAATATCAAAATACAGACATAAATATAATCATTATTATTATTTATCGTAAATAATATATTTCATCGTAAAATTAACTTTCTAAAAATGGCAAGACAAACGAAGACATGAGATAATGCCTGACCAGAGAATGTGTGCGGCTGGAGTTTCAGATCATCGATCGGCGGTCACGGGCGCTGATCATATGCTTCGTCCTGGTTCTGGCGGCGACAACGGCGCCGCTGGTGAAGGCGCTGATCGAGTCGTCTAGCAAGTACAGGACGAGCAAGAAGAGGTCGGTGGAGAGCACGAGGTACAACGCGGAGCTCCGGCTGCTGAGCTGCATCCACAACCAGGAGCAGGCGGCGTCGGTGATCTGCGTCGTCGACGCGCTGAACAGCAGACGCGAGGACAAGGGCTCCATATCCATCTACGTCCTCCACCTGGTGGAGATGGTGGCGAGGGTGGCGGCGGTGCTGACCCATCATCACCACAGCAGGCAGCAGCAGCAGCGCGCGAACCCCAACACCTCCTTCTCCGACACCGACCACATCGTGAACGCCTTCGAGCAGCTGGAGGAGGGGGGTAGTTCCTGCGTGTCGGTGGAGGCGCTCGTGAGCATCTCACCCTACGCGACGATGCACGAGGACATCTGCTCCGTCGCGCTGGAGACGAAGGCGGCCATGGTGATACTCCCCTTCCACAAGAAGGTGGCGGCGGTGGGCGGGTGCGGCTTGGAATCGGTGAACCAGGCCTTTCAGACTGTGAACACCAACGTCCTCGGCATGGCACCTTGCTCCGTCGGCATCCTGGTCGACCACGACCTAGCACACACCACCACCGTCCTCCGATCCAACAAACTCATCTACCGTATCGCCGTCTACTTCCTCGGCGGCCCCGACGACCGTGAAGCCCTGTCACTCGCCCTCCGCATGGCCGACAACCCTAACATCAACCTCACCGTCATCCGCTTCCTCCCGGAAGCCGACGAGCAGGACCTTTTCGACGCCGACTTCTTCCGCGACCTCAAGCTCCCCCCCAGCGCCGCCTATCGGGAGGAGGTGGTCAAGGACGGGGAGGCCATGGTCACCGTCATCCGCAACATCAGTGACTGCTTCAACCTCCTCCTCGTCGGAAGGGGGGAGGGGAGGGACATCGTCCTCACCTCCGGCCTTTCTGGATGGAGCGAGTTCCCGGAGCTCGGCATCGTCGGAGACATGCTCGCCTCCCCGGACTTCGGCGGCGACACCTCGACCTTGGTCGTGCAGCAGCAGAGGCTTCACCGTCCACGCCTGCAGCGCAAGCCTCGTTTCACCTCTCGCCTTCATGATCCCACTGCACATATGAATCCCTATTTCGTCCCCCACTTAGATTGTAAGCTTATGTTATAGTTCTTGTTTGTCTACGTATTTATAAATAAAAAATTAATATTTTATATTTAAAATCATATTAATACATCATTTATTAATTTTACTCTTACCATTCAAGAATAAAAAAAATTAATTTTTAAACGAACGATTTTAAGATAAAAGAAAGAAAAAAGTAATTTTGATAATATAAAAAGTAGATTAAAATATATATATATCATTATAAAGTTAAAAATGCTTTTGAATGTTAGAAATTAAAAAAAAAAACAATACCTAAAATATTTAGATAACTCAAATAATGTTTACCAACAAAAAAATATTTAGATAATACGGCCTTTTTGTTTTACTTTAATAATTATAAACAAATCTATAAAAGAAGTAATACCTCAATTGAAGAATCCTTTGAAGTGGAAAATATTTAACCGAATTATTCAAACCACCAAAGAAGTTAATGACTTCATTTGTTTTGAACTTCTTTTAACTTTCAAAATCAATTTCATTATTATATAAACTTCAACATTTTTCAGATATATAAGTAAAACGTCGGATAAAAAGTCTAAAGTAAACACCATCTAATATATAACTTGA
>JAMKPZ010000663.1:0-86935 GCA_024699675.1 Amphibolis antarctica | reverse complement strand
GACTCTGCTTCTATTGACATTGAGGTAGGAAGAGCATCAATGTTTTCAAAGCTCATACAATTCACATTGTAGGTTAATTGATGCAAAATTAGGTAAAACTTTGTTAGCTTATCTAACGATGCCCCAAATGACAATGTCACAAGTCACAACCATGGTGAATCGGTGGTGGCAGAAGCATAAGCAATCAATAGATTGCTTGCCATCATAAAGAAAATATAGGTCATTGCTCTTAGAGCTTGATCCAATTTGTAGATCCTACATAAGAAGGTAAGTGGAAAAAGGAATTACTGCACATTGATGGCTTCTAATGAGGTGACTAACAGATAACAAATTCACTGAAAAATTAGGAAAATAGAGGACATCATGAAAATTTAGGTGAATTGGTAGAGGCACATTTCTATCCATGAGCGGGAGAGTGGATCCCATTGGTAATAATAAAAAAGGGGGTAGAACTGGACAAGGATAAGTTGAAGAAAAAAACGATGTGTACCAAACATACGCAAGCAATGTTTTCAAAACTGGACTGGGCAACACACCATTTTTCTGGCCGGTCCAGTTCAAAAATTGGTCTAACTGGTCAACTGATTGGGCCAGCAGAATTACGTTGTTTTTATTTAATTTAAAAATAAAAATTGAAGTTTGTAAAAATTAGGAAAATATAGAAAAAGAGAAAGAAATTACAGAAATTTCTAGCTATATACATCATTATAAAGCTAAAAGAAATTTTTGAACAATATACAAAGAAAATAGTAGAGATTAAATTTTAGAATATAAAAGAGGAGGTAAAACAGTGAACTGGTTGGACAGACCAATACTAGTCTGTCAGGTTCAACTGGACCCACCAGCTGAACTGTGAAAATGGTCCAACTGTGAGTTGGTGGATTGGATAGGCCATCAGTCAAGCTTGAACCAGTGAATGCTCGGTCCAATGTGATCATTAAATCAGCGATCACAAGTTCCTCTATAAAATCAGTTGCAAGGGGCAAGTATATCTCTAGCTTGTCCAACAAAATACGAATAGAAGTGAACTACTCTTGAATGGTCTGATGACCGTCCTGCAAAGTGAATAAATGCTCAAAACGTTTGGTGACAGAGGAGATTTTTCTCATGTCTGAAAGAAGCCTTCAAAAATCCCATATTTCCTTGTAAGGGAGCATCACAACACCTTGAAAGATAACTTGTTTGCTGCTATTCACTAACCATGAGATAAAACCATAGTCAAGCTAGCTAATCATCATAAGTTGGATGTTTGACGTCTGTTGGATCTTATGTAAGGTGTTTGTTCTTTCTATGCATATATCAAGAAAAGATTGAATAAATTTGGCACTAGTACGAGTTCATTGTGACATTATAGAATCAGCAATATGCAAGCATAAGGGTTTAATTTTCATTAAACCAGAAAAAGACCAAGATAGAAAGCATTAGAGGATGATGGGTGACTATAGTCCCAGCCTAAAAGGGCATACCATATTGATGGCAAGGGTTGTAGCTTCCACCAAAGGAGGGGACAGTTGACGTGGTTGTGACGGATGGGAGTGGGAGATAACAATGGCCAGAAAAAGGTCAATGCAGGGAGGAGGGAACATCAATGGAAGGGAAACAAAAGGCTATTGCCAATGCTACAGGTGCGAACAACTGGTGATAACACCCAACGGTGTGGTGAAAATGAAAGAAGCTAGGGGCTAGGGTTAGGTGACATGACATTCTGATATCATGCTGGAAAAAGAAAACTAGAATAGGTTTATTTTCTACATAGGGGCTAACTCCTTAAAATAGGAATTACATAGTGGGATAGAACACACAAATCCTGAAGTGGGACCACCCCTTTCATATCATGACTAACATTCAACTCAAACAGTAACATTAATCATTTTTATAGTTTACAACATCCAATGATGTGCATATAATAATTATTTCAATGATATTAATAATTATAATGGTATTAACAAATAATTATCTAAAAATAAGATTTAATTAGTAGCATATAAGATTAGATATATTTACTTATGTTTTACAAATTCTTAATGGAATCAAACCCTGAATCTTAAAATAATAGAATCAATGCAATTTAAGTTAGTATAGGAGAAAGAATTAATATGAAACTATAATTTTAGTTATTATATTCTAATTAATATTATAAGGCAACTAAAAATTAAAATAAATAATTAATAAATTCGATTACAATGAATTATAATATTCAGCAAATCTTGACAGCATAGAATCCCTCTTTTCTATTTTTCATAACCTGGTGATATTTTTCTTTTCTAGAATGGTGTTTTCAGTAGGAAATTTGATTTTAAAAGATCATTCTCTTTAAATGTCTAAGCTTTAATACATTAGGGCAGGGCACCTTACCTAGGTACCAATTAAACATATCTATGGACCAATCAAAAATATTTTCAGCATTTTCATTATTTATATTATAAATTATTAATTAAAATTATGCATTAGTGTTTTACTCTCAGCCTAATTAATCTCTAAATAACATTGAAGTATCTGACAAATAACTGATAAGAAAACCACACTAGAAAAACAAAATAACAAAAACATATAACAAGGTTGACATCGTAACATTAACATACACACTAATTAGCATCTAAATATTGATTCAAAAAAATTAGCCTCCAAACACGTCAAAAACATTGAATTTTTCAACTTTTAAAATTTCTCAAATAAAAATATAAGACAAAAAAGAAGAAAACAAAATTATCTCATACTCCTAGATTTAGTCAAAATTTAACTATTTGAGAAGAAAAATCAAATGATAATCTTGTGATCCTGCTGGTAAACACACAAGACCAGAAGAGACCACTAGAGTTGGTGGCAGTTGCTAGAGGAAAGATGCAGGAAAAGATGATCAGAGCCACCCATGCTCATAGAAGGGAGGCTGTTTTGGGGTGTTTTCAAAAAGGAAATGATTTAGAGTTGATCCTAGGTGTAAACATATGCTCATTGAAAATTCTTTCATCTCTTCCAATAATTTCGGCATTATGCATGTCTTTGATGATACCAGTATCATCAAAATGTGTACTTTTGTTTCTAATACCCACTATAATAAGTGTTTAGGTACTTCAACACCATATGGATGTTCTTTTTCTTAACTCGATTTTTTAATTAATTGTTTTAGCAGATAAATAGCTTCCATTGTTGGTCTACTTAACGATAAATTCAAATTGATGTTCTATGATTGTATTTACATGTCTTAACCTTTACTTAATTTTAAGCATTATTATAACATGTTTGATTAGAATAAAATAAAGAAAAAATAGAGCAAGTAGATCCAAAAAAATTCAGGAAGAATGTGACTTACAAATAGCAGCTTGAATCACTCCTTGCACAAGTTAAGCAAAATGCATGTCCACAAGGTACCTAAATATGGCAAAGGAAGTCAAAAGTTGTACCATTGATATTTCAAGTTGAAACATCCACCAAAATCATATATATGCCTTTAACATTGACATTGCTTATGCCATCACCACTCCCTTTTTGCCTTTTACATTGATAAATGCATTAAAGTTCAGTAAGCCTGTAGCATCACAACACAATGAACCATACCAATAATTGTTTGGTAAGTGTGCAATGATGTCAAGAGGTGTTTTTATATGGATTTACTGGGAAAGAAAATTGTGAACTAGTAAAATGATATATAAAAATCTTTAGAGTCTAGATGTTGATCTCGACAATGTCAATGCCGAGATCTCCTTCACGGATGACATTGAAAGGGGGAAGAGCTTATTGGTGTCCGATGTCATTGAAAAGGCTTTGCTGAAGAGCATTGGGTAGTTTCCTAAGAGGAGGCAATGGCTGTGTCATGGTTGCAGGATTGGTGGTGTTGCAAGCGAGTCGAGGAGCATCAAGCGTCTTTTTCCAAAGTTGAGGGTCAATTTTCGAATAGGGGAGGGTAAGTAAACAGGGAAAATTAAGATATTTATACCCCGGTAAATTTTTGAATTTTTTCAACTCTACCTTAATGACACTAACACCTGAAACTCTAGAAAAGTGAATATATGTACACAAGTTTAACAAAATAAGAATAATGATGAAGCTATAGCATTAGATAACCATGTGATTTATAAAAGTAAGGCTTTTGAATACCTAGATGGGTGAATGATAATACTACAAGAGATAAGTTAAAAATGATTTTATTAACAATAGAGTAAAAGTTGGACTAATTAAAGATAAAGAAAATCAATTTAATTGGTTTGGTTGCATCCTTAGGAGGCCAAAGGATACATTAGTTAGGAAAGTAAAATTAATTAGTATAGAAGAAATTAAAAGAGTAGTGGAAGACCAAAAACTACTTAGGAATTAGAAGAAAATTTTAAATTTATGAAATTTAAATGAAGATTTTATCATTGATAAAAATATATGGAAGGAAAAAATTCATGCAGTCAACCTTACACAGGACTATAGTACAATTGTTGTACATATAAAAAACTTAAAACTACATAATTGATAATTTAATAAAGAATATAATGATGTTGAACTAGATGAGTTGGTTTAAGACACCAGATTAAGGCTTCTGCCAGAAAGGCGTGGGTTCAAATGCCATTCTCAATAATACTTGTCCTGAAGAATGACTCATGGTACAATGGTAAATAGGCATCATTGTGATTTCAAGGTCAAAACCCTTCCCTTTTGGAGGTCATCATGGGAATAGACCCTCTCTGCATTCCATATTTGAGGAAGAATTGTATACTTGGCTTTCCTTTCTAACACAAAATTTATTGATGAATAGAAACAAATAGAATGGATTCATTTTGACAGCCATACATAGTGTTAAGGCATTGATTGATCAATTGCAATCAAATGCCATGCAAAATTGCAAATACCTCCCATTTGTATTTATGCTACACATTTGACAACCTAAACATACGATTGATCAACAAAAGTAAAATATAGGTCAAGTTTTTTACTCTTAAAACTAGATGTGTAAACACTCATTCATATGCTTGTTGGGTAACTCTGGTAACAAGCTGGTTATGTTTAAGTTTAACATGAACCAAGTCACAGTCTCAATAATTGTCTTCTGGTGACAAATGCTACAAGGGGTTACGTCATATTCAAATGACTCTGATGCTATTGATAATACCCAAATAAAAAAGTGTTTCAACCTCAGTTTTAACTTTACATACACTAATAACTTCATAAGGCACTTCAAGCTGCTTAAATGACTCCAACAGTTCCTCGTCAATCAAGGACAAATCAAGTGAAGAAGATGAAGTTGCCCACACGCACAACATGACTCAATAAGATGAGGTATACTCTAATCCTAATCTTGATAACATGAATGTGGACGACTTGAAGCTTTCAATGGACTATTTGATAAACACAGGGATTTAAAATTGAAGTATAAAACATGCATGAAAGAAATTAATGAGCTTAACAAGGATCATGAAACGTTCACTGATGGCAAACAAGAGTTGTATAAAGCCACCAGAGATTTACAGAATGAATAATTTGATAAGAAAGTAGATAGAAAGTGGCTCAATTTGAAAATTACCAATTTGCAAAAAGAAAATGAATATCCAAAGATCAAGAATGTTGACTTGAGTATTATTTGTGAAAAATTTACCAATGGAAAAAAGAATCTTGATAAATTACTTGCTTTGTGAAATGGATCATCTGATAAAATTAAATTAGAATATGCTTACAAAAAAGTCCCTTGAAAATGGTTCTGCAAGAGCATTCTCAAATGAAAAATATATTTTCATCAAAAGGAAGATCAATAAACAAATATGGATTCCTACGGAACATATGAATCTTACTTCCAGAACTAATCCTCATGGATCCAAGAAAATATGAGCACCAAAAACTTTACTCTAATCTTGTCTTACAGGTTAAATCTATGTGGATTGTGGATAATGACTGCTCAAGGCATATAACAAGAAATGATGAACCCTTAAAGATGAACTAAATGAACTTTTAGAAATAAGTAACATGAAAATGGAAATGTTGTTAGAAATAAAACTAGGTTAGTAGCTCAAGGTTACCATAAGGAGAAAGACATTAATTTTAATGAAACTTTTACGCTTGCAAGAAAACTAAAATCTTTTAGAATATTATTAACATTTGCAAGTTAAATGGGAGTTAAATTATATCAAATGGATGTTAAAAGTGTTTTTCTTAATAGTTTTGTAAAAGAGAAAGTCTATGTAAAGCAACCCTTTAGATTTGAAAATAAAAGATTTTCATATTATGTTAACGAGCTCAAGAAAGCACTTTACAAATTAAAACACGTTCTTTGAGCTTGGTATGATAGAGTGTGAAGATTTTTACTTGACAAAGGATTTAAAATTGCAAGAGTGGATAATACCTAATGATTTATTACTTGCTGATAGAAGCATTGACTTTAGAGATATACATGAGCTTGAGAAGCCTTTTGAAATTCAAGGATTAAATAGCTATCTAAAATCAATGACAATGGTACCTTACTATCCAATGCTGGTAGAACATTTTTATGCAAATTTTTCCCATAATGATACTACCTATGAATAACATGTTTTGGGCACATATTTACCATTTGATGAGGTTTTGATTGGTGAAATATATTATATATACCTTCTACAAAATTAGATCTATCTTTGACATTTGAAGAGCTACGATGGTCATCTGCAAATATGAATGAGGTTATTTCCAAGGAAAAGAAATCCTTTGTGAAACTTAAAAGAGTAAATCAGCTGAAACGTGCTCCAAGAGTTATTGCTTACATTATGGCAACAAACTCGATACAAAAGAAGAGACATTTTGATTACTTGAGTGAAATGATTTACAAGGTCGTATATGCTATGATGAAGAAGATCAAATTTAACTGAACTAGATTACTTGTCTCCTCTATGGAAAATGTTAAATCAAAACTTTCCTCTGGAATTATTATCACTCGTATTTTGCAGCATTTTGAAGTGAGGTCAGAAGATCAACTAGCTGTAAGATCCAAGAATGAAGCAATTGATGTATTCACTGTTGAACAAATGGGTAATGAATTGGCTAGAAGTGAGTATGCTAAAGCATATGAATGAAGAGAAGAGGAAGATATGCTAGATGCCCAGGGAGAACCATCAAATTTTAACCTAGACACCAACACTCCAAACAATGACGAAACGGATGAAGCTGAGGAATTTGATCAAAATAAGGAATTGGCACAGTTATACAATTCTATTACAGATTTTCAATTTCAAATTTAAGAAAATGCACAACAGCAACATCATTGCCAAACTCCGATTTCTCCGCACCCCGATAATCATGAGGAACAAATCAAAAAGGATGAACAAAGAAACAACATGGATATATGCATCAACACAAGAATCCCATGCACAATTCCTGGCAGCTCTTCAAGGATATCAAAACATATTTCAGTCATCTTCATCTGCCTCCTCCATCATCCTAGTGCTACAATGCTACCTTTTCACTTAAACTTTTGTCATGGCTTGTTACCTTATCAATTTGAATTGTTGCTATGACTTCTGTAATCTTTTAATGCTAGTTGCTTTTATGAGTTCTACTTTTCAAGTGAAGCATTTGTTATTCTAACAAAAAAGGGAGAAATGTAGAAATTATATGAGATACAGAAATTGAACTAGTGTGATTATGCTTATATGTATGTAAAATTATTTTTATAACAAATTTTGTCACCATCAAAAACAGAAAATTGTTGATTCTACTTGATATTTATTTTGATGATTACAAAACAAATGCAAGAAATAGATGAAGACATGCAGAAGATGCTACCGAAGGATACAGGAAATTAAGACAGCCTTCAAGATGATGAAAGGGACATTTAAAAGAATTGGATGTTATGTTCTTTATTTTCTATTTTAAATTTTCCTGTAGGTTTTCACTCAAAATGGCTCATAGATTTTACATATTCATTTGCATAAACTTAAAATAAGAGTCTCATAAACATAATGTCAATTAGTCAACCAAATCTTTTTAGATAACCAATCAATTAAGTACTAGCTCATATCATTCTTATACATATAAAAACTAGGTTTCTCAGTCAATCAAACATTATCAATTAACTGATCATACTTAGTGTTCATATCATATACATTTCAATTATCTGAAAATAGAACAGATTACCAAAATATTCTCCAGCAAGACACTTGGTAAACCAAAGTGAAACGACTGACTAATCTGCTATTTGTGCTGAAAAACGAATAGTTGATGGGTTAACTGTTGCTTGAGACAAAAGATTGAGAAGTTGAGTATTGGGATATTCAATCAACTGATTCAAGATCAGTCAACAACCAAATTAGTCGAACATTAAGACAGATTTTAGAAATTGCATTTATAAAAAGGACTAAACTCATTCGAGCAAATCAACCCTAAATGCTTTGTCACTCACTCCTCTAACATCCTTGTCCTAGACTTGCAATTCTTCACTCTCCATCAAACTTAAGTGTGCAACTCAAGCATAATCTCCATCATTTCGAAGTATCTAGGAAAGCCATGTGAGAAGGAAGCACTAGAACTTGTAACTCCATTAAAGAAATATTGCAAAACTCCTATCCTTGAGTTGAGGGTGTTCCTTAGGAGCTTGAGAAAGTGGATCTGTAAACCTTGAGGTAAGGAGATGATGGTTTTACCTTGGATTTGCAAAGGGTTGTGGTTTGAATCCAAGAAAACACCAAGGTTTAGTGAAAATTTTAAGTGGGACACTTGGGGAGTGAATGTAGCCATTTTATAAATCACTACAAAAATTCTTGTATGTGTTCTTTTACTGTCTCTTTATTTTTCCTCAATATTTCTTATCAATTTACTTACACTTCCCAAATTTGAACAAAATTTTAATCTACAAAATCTCTATTCAACCCCACCTCTAGAGAAGTCATCAATCCTTACAGTGTAATGTTGCAATAAAAAGAAAATGGACAATATTGTTTTTTAGAAGAGGTATAATTAAGAAAATGAACGTAAATGTACTTACATGATGCAATCATCACCATTAGTCTATCATAAGTTACAACAATAACAGCAGCCCATGCCATAATCCCATCATGTAAGGTCAATTACATGAATTTTTTCTTCTATATATTTCTATCTATGATCAAACTTTTGATTATTACATAATTTAAATCTTTTCTCACAATTACTAACCAAACAACTTTAAGCTTTGTACTCTTTTAGTTTCTTTTACACTAATTAATTCTCTTCTTCTAATTAAGTTTTCTCTTATCTTCAATGGTGCAATTCCTATTCTATTTTCAATAAAACCATTTAATTTATCCCCTATAATATTACCACTAACCATTTAAACACTCACATATCAACGATACCAACCTTTTATACATGATCCATGCTTTAAGCCTAGCATTCCGAACCATAAAATACAATCAGGTAAATAGCAATTTTATAGAATTTTCTTATTAATTTTAGGGTCACCCTCAAAGATATAGCAAAACTACATAAACTCATTTTCTCTTATCCTATCATCAACCAGTGCAACTACATAAACACGTTTTTAGCTTATCGCTTACACTATTACCACTCATGCAACAAACCACGCACACTTCAGCAACATTAACTTTTTGCATGTGATAATACTTTCCAGTCTAGCATTCTAAGCCATAACATATAACCGAGCAAATAGCAATAAGTATAAACAAAACACTATTTAAGGGCTTCAACTACAGTGGTCGTGCCTACTTTGAACCCAAAACGTGTTTATCAACCCACCTTGCTAATACCTAGCCCAAAAAAAGGTCATTATGTTCATCTCTACATCAACACCTAAATTCCAACTACTGTAAGGAAGGGAAAGAAGATTCGCATATAGTTATCTCATCTCTTTGCTTAGTCAGTTACATCCGTCTATCAATCTTCAATCTTGTTCTCGCTAACAGTGAACTACATGTACCAAAAAAAGGAAACATTTATTTATCATATGAAGAAGAATGCGGCAAAAGAGCAGTGATGCGTCAATCCAACTTACGAGACGACCGTAGATCGCGATGGGGAAGTCACAGCACACGCAGAAGTGAACCCTCTCGCCGAGATGCCGTCTTGACCGCCTTCCGACGGACTTGAAGGAGACGGTGGCAGTGGACAGCGGGGCCGTTCCGAGGCACTTCACGACGGGGAGATCGGAAATGATCAGGTGCTCTGGACAGGCCACTGTGACAGTCTCCGCCGGGAGAGGCGGGCGGGAAACCCCCCCTCCGCCGGCGTCTCCGGCGGAACCCGCCTTGCTCAATCTGATCTGTAGCATCTTCCCGCGCGCCTCGGAAGAGGGGCAGCTCTGCCACTACCGAAACCCTTTCCGTCTTCCGCCTCGAGGTCAATGTACTCCCGAATGTCGCAGTCCTCTGTATTTTGATTTTATTTCTCGATTTAACGGCCGATATTGTAATTTTCTCTTTGGCTCTTTTTAAGAAAATATTGGATTTAATTTTAACATTTTTATAATAATAATAATTATTATTATTATCTTAATTTCTTTCATTTGATGATTGATCAAGCATGTTAATTATTTTTTTCCTATTTATTCATGCTCATTAAAGAGCGAAACCAAAAGGACGCTTGTAACATTGCATCTAAAATGATATATTAAATTTAATTTTGATATACTATTTACATAATTCACAAAAAATACAAAATAATATGATTTACAACATTTAGGAAAAGGATTACAAAATCAATGCATGAATAGATATAAATTACCAATGTTACCATACACGTACCTAATTAAAATTTCAGAGTAACAGATCCACACAAAATTTGATGAACACGTAGTTACAATAGATAACACCCAAAAAAACAAAAATTAATTTGTATTAATTCCACAAGCCTCTTTGGAATCTTCTGATCTTGCCATATAAATTAAAAGCGAAGTTAGAAGTCTTCTTAACAAATTTATGGCTTCACACACTTAAATTCATGATCATTAACTAACAAAATTTTCAAAACTAATAAGCTAGCATACCATTCTGTTGAAGTAGCAATGGTTTTTTTTGGAAAAATAAAAAAACTAAAAAGTAGTACTTGTGAGAACAACTATTTACAAAATATGGGTCTACTCTAAGTTAAGCTAAATCATCAAGATTTTAATCATTATCAATGTGGAAGACACCAACCAATCAAGTATTTACGTATGAGATGTGAGAACACCCACCAATACAGAAGAAATTGATAAATTTTTGTAGAATGTAAATAACATGGCATTTGGTCCTTTTTGTGCAATTAAAAAGGATATTCTTTTTAAAATTACTGATAAAAAAAATTGCCAATAATTGTGCCTTACAGAGATAACAAATCACTTTCCCCAAAAGATGAAAGCTAAGGTATGGTTTGGCTTGGAAAGGAACACTTGTTTATAATCGTGACTTTGGGTTCATTTTAAGATAATAGAAATTATGAGATTTTAACCAGTTATACAAACTTTATTCGAAATCATTTCTAATTTTACCTCAATTTTATCAGTGAAATTCATAACAAGAGAGAAAACTATATAAATTCAATAAAATCTACAAAATAAAAATTCCTTTCGATTTTTTAAACACGAGTCTTGGAGTATCATTTAAATTCTATAAGGTTCTTCTTAAAATCTGTAATATCAAAGGCATTTTTAAGGACCATTTCATGTAAAAGTGTGACCACCAAAATCCTAGGGATTCGAAATCCATCTCAAATGCAACATTGGAGAAGTTTATGCTTTGAATTTTTCTAATTACACATGATTGCAAGGCATTCGTAGAACTATTCTTCTTACAACGAATGGAAGAATCAATTTGCCATGCAACTTGGCATTGAAATGCATACTTTCAAAAATTTGAAACATGAAAATTCAACCAAAACATAATTGACTACAGATGCCCAAACAAAATAAAATAGCATGAAGATTATGGACTGAAGAGAGGCCTTTTCTTTTCTTCATAGCCCTTTTTGTCCATGTGACATACATCCCAAATAGGATGCTAGGATTTGGCTTGTAGTTATAAATCAAGTTGGATCACTCCCAAATAAAATCAAACCATGCCAACACAACTTGATATTACATTTTTAAAATTTTTTAAATTCAATATACCATTCTATAAAATAGTATACCCAAATCAATATGCAACAAATAATACATAATTTTGCAAAAATGACATACCAAAAACCTATTTTCAACATATCATTTACATAAATGACATTATTTATCTAATTTGATATACCAAATCCACAATTTAGTATACCAAAAGTCCTGTCTAAAAGTACGGTCCAACCAACATAATATGAACGAACCACATACCATGAGTTATGTGTATATCACCTCCTTCCACATTGGACATGACAGTTCAATAGTACCTGAACTTAGAGACAATCTATAGACAACTTTACAAATATCCACACACGTAGATGGCACAATTGATGCTCTGAAAATGATGACAGATGATGGCATTCGGTCACAGATAAGTATGGTTATTTGGAAAGGCAAGATACTACCGTAAATCAAGATATCCAAGAAAACATTTTGTGATAATAACACTAGCCGAAAAAAAGGGCATGCTGTGGAGACTAAAAAACATATTTCTTGAATGTATAAATCCATGGAAAATATGAACTTTTCTTGGGCCAAATTTTAAAACAAGGTGAGAATGTCAACTTAACCACTTGTTGGTTCTTTTGAGGTAACTACTTTTTGGTCAGCTTACATTAATGCGAGTCATAAAGAGAGGGACTACCAAGACAACGCTCAAGTAGTCTCATGGATCTGATGCTTACCAAATCCTTTGCTGATGCTTACCATGACGAAGAGATCATGGCTTAAAGCAATAAATAACACTCATCTATGATGCATAACTGATTATCTTATGCAACTTTTTCGTTATTGGAGTGTGACTGCTACTTGTCTCAATCGCTGCAATCGTTCTTTGCAGCTTTCTATCATCTCAAATCGGCTGTGCTACTTGTATTGCTAGAATCCAATGCACATCCATTTCTGTCATTGGTCAAAATTTGATAAAGCAATACACACTGAACGGTTATTACTAAGTTCATAATTCTCTGTCCATTGTGAAAAGGCTACTGAGCATTGTGACTGGATTCTGCCCATGGATACTGCATCTTGGCAGGCATCTGAGAAATGCAAGCAATGTAAAAATGCCTTAACGATAATAACAAGCCTTTTTTACGAAAAAAGGAGTATAAGAAAGTTCTGCAAAAGGATCAGGACGCTTCATGTGCTACAAAATATTGCTTGTACTACTGGATATGCATGTTCCGAGCATTGTGGCTGAACTTAGCCATATTGGAGAATTCACTATGGACCTTATTTGAGAAGTGAGTTTCAAGCCTGGAAAACAGTAAAAAATAATTAAAATGTTAAAAATAAGAATGACAGATTGTATGTTACTTATTGGTTCATAAAAAAAGAAGAAGAAATCACTGTTTTTGCTTTACCTGGTCGCACATTTATAGTAGATCGTCTCTGGGGAGTTGTAGGTTCGTGCATTTGCGAACATTCTCTTTACATCAGCAACAAACATTTCAAATGTAACATAATACTGGTCTGATTCCAATCTCTTAGACATGGTCTTCAAATCTGTCACACAACGTAAAGATTCACCTATTAATTATGAGAAATACAAAAAATAGCAATTTTCTGGTAAATTTGTTGTTAATATGAATCCATGGAAATTTCCTATTCTTTGTGAAACAAAAGATAACATGAATCTAAAGCATTAGATGTTTTGTAGTCGTTTGAATTAACCAAACACCACAATTTAAATTATTTAAAGGCAGTACTTAAATATCTAAAAATGTGTATAATGTTTGGATGATCATAAATAGAAGTACATTGGAGAAAAGAATTCATATAATCAACCTCACATAGTGAGATTATGATTTGGATTATTGTTGTTTTATATAATGTTTGGAAATTCTTATTTAAATAAGAATTGTTATCATGTGGATCTATATGCTAGGAATCATGAAATCAATTGAAATTTGGGGATGCATTCACATTTTAAATAGTTTAGATTTTTTATTTTTTTTTCACATGCATTATTAAAATTTAACATTGACTCAAAGGTTACTGATGTGATATTTCCAGCAAAAGGTCGGTGTAGAGATGTCAATGGGCCATGCTGGCACAGCACGAAAAATTTTTCGTGCTATGGGTCGTGCCTGGGTCGGACCCCCAGGTCATTTGTGCCATGCCGGCACGGCACGGCCCAACACAAGACTATGACTAAGAGTGTCTTCTGGGCTAGCAGTCGGGTCACGGGAGGGGTGGGAGGACCGATTGCCGGGTCATGTAGTTGATGAGGTGAACGGTTGCGTGCGCACGAGGGGGTGAACGGGTTGTGTGGCCGACAGCTAGATCGTGCAGCCGGCAGGTGAACAGTCACATGCGCGGGAGGGGGGTGAATAGGTCGTGTGGCTGGCGGGGAGGACGGACTGCTAGGTTGTGTGGCCGACAGTGGGGATGGGCTACCGGGTCATGCGACCGACGGGGTGAACGGTCGCGTGCACAAGAGGGGGGTGAACGCGTCATGTGGCTGGCAAGGGGGATGGGCCGCCAGGTGATTGGGCTGACAGCCAGGTCGTGTGGCTGGCGAGTTGAACGATCGTGTGCACGGGAGGGGGGGCACGAGTCGCCAGGTCGTGTGGTCAGTGGGGGAGACGGGCCACTAGGTCATTGGGTTGGCCGCCGGGTTGCAACACCGAGTCCCGGGAAGAATGTTGTAATTTGTTAATTAAATAATAAATTAATTTAAAAATCGTGTCAATCAAACTCGTGTCATTGACCGACACAAATAGTGTTTTTTCGTGCCACGGACCGTGCCTAAGCTAGCCCATTGGTGGTGTGGGCCGTGCCGACACAAAAATCGTGTCATGTCGGGCCGACACGACATGATCGACAACTCTAGGTTGGTGGAATTCAAACCCATATTATCTTAAACCATAGGTGTATAAGATTATTTTTTTCATAATGGTGATGGTTGTACCTATCTCATTTTGTCAAAGTACAAGACCATCTGCACTTGAAAGTGTGGAGGCCACAGGAAATCCTACATGATAATCTCTTTTGATTGAACATGGCCATAGGTTTTGGTGTAGAAGAAATCAAGAAACTACCATATAAAAGAATGTTAGTGATCAGCTTTATCAAGGACCTAGAGAGTCAAGCATTTTCATTAACTATTGTTGGGTGAGGTTGTGTAAATGAAATGCCCTTTTCTATGGTATTGCATTTTTTTGATCAGATTTTCTATAACCTTGAGTTGATAATGACACATCATTTCCACCACTCGGAAAAGTTTTGCAGCCATCCTATGTTACATTATTTGCATGAAGGTGTAGCATAATTGATGAACCACTGTCTTAATCTTTTCTTTCCTTCACTGTCTTAATATTTAAGTATCATAGTTGTGAAGATAAGAATTGGTAGAAGACTGATTGCTGCTAGTCACTAATAATGTTTCTATAAATAGAGGTTACACGTGTAAGACATTACACTAAACAAATGTGGGACTATTCCCTTTAGGTTAATACATCACTCTAATATTCCTTCTCAAACTGAGGTAAATATATATCATGTCATGTTTGGTAATAAAAAATCCCAAAAACTCCAATATTCAACCTCTATGTGAAAATGCCAACTACATGTTTTGATAATCAAAGTACAAGGAGTGGAGATGATGCCACTCATAACCATGTTTTACATAAAATGACAATTAATCTTTATATGATTGGTGTGCTCATGGAACATGAGATTATTTGTAATAAATATAATTTCCTAATTGTTACAATGCATCAATATCAGTGTCTTTACCAAAAAAGCAATCTTCAAGAAAAGCAATCAGATCCATGTCACCTCATATGTAGTTTAAGTCATAGATCTATACTCTGTCTCCATACTAGATACAAAGAGCACATTCTATTTTTGCCAGCCAAGTGACTAAATAACCTCCCATATATGTACAAAAGTCTAATGTAGACTTGTCATGGTGCACCCTTGATAACATTGGTTGAGTGACTTAGGTACTATTCTTCCTGTGAACTAAACCCTTTCATGGTGCACCCTTGATAAAATTGGTTGAGTGACTATTAGGTATACAAATCTCCTAATCAATTGTCTATACTAGTGGTGTTTGAAATGATGTCTCAAAATGGTGTTTCCTCAATCACTATACCCTCTACCTTGCGGCCTAAGAGAGCTCTTAAAAGATGATTAAGGACATAGTTCCTCCGAGGCTTGATCAGTTTAAGATTTTGGACAACTATGGGAAAAGGTTTTTAGCAACTTACGAAAGTCATAAACAAATGTCATGTTACACCAGAACCTCTAAACTTTTCACCTTTTGACTTGTTACAAAATGAGGTTGAAAAAGTAAAATTTCAATAGCTCAAAATGTAAGATATTTTAGCTTTTGGTGCATTGACTTTTTGTTTCTTATCTTACCACTACTTTTTCAAACTTAAAAACTCTGTACAAATAGGTTTACTTATCTGGATTTTGCTAAAAGCCTCTGAGCCTCAAAAAATCTTTTCGAAATGACATATTTGATGAAACGCCAGTTTTTCTGGAAAACATAAATAAACTGGGTCTAAGAGAATGTCATACTCCCCCTCACATATGCAAAAAGTAATATCCAAAAAATAACAAGGCTTCCCCATATCCTTAACAATGAAATGTGCTCTAAGGTACTCCTTTATGTCTCCATGCTTGTTTCATCATTACCTATCAATAGAATTCCATTGATGTATACCACTAGAATGTTAGTCCATATAAAATAGTGATCTATAGTGAACACATGGAACCACAGGCCATGACCACTTCATTAAATTTCTCAAACCAAGCTTGGAGATTCTACCTTAGGCCATAAATGGCCTTAGCTTGCATACTTTATCTTCTTTCTAAACAATGTACCCTTGAGATTGCTTCATAAGAATGCAATCAAACAAGTCATCATATATGAAGGTGTTCTTCACATCCAACAAACACATCTTACTTATTTGATTCACTACAATGGAGAATAACCTTGAATTCAATCTAGCAACTGGTGAAAAAGTCTTTGCATATTTGATGCCATAAATCTAAGGAAGTCCAATGCTGCCAGTCTAACCTTGTATCTATTAATTGTCCTGTCCAACTTGTGCTTCGTAGTGTAAATCCATTTATAGGTCACTACACTTGCTTCAACGAGCTAGAACACTAACTTCCAAGTGCTATAAGACATTTACGTTTGCAATCTCCACATCCATGGCTGCCTTCCATTAGATGAGTTCTTAAAAGCAACTCAAAGAAAAGGACAAAGCAAAACTATAAAATGATGAGTGAAGTTGAAACATAACGAAAATCAGATAAAAAATAAGAGTGTACTCTTTTGTAGTGCAATTAGGAGGACTCAGCTAGTGGTGGGACAATTTGCGTTTATGAAATAGGACTACTATCAAGGGAGGTGGGTGCATATGATTGTGATGATAATACACCTACAAAGGACATGATGCCTCAGGGCCTATTTGTATACTCAGAAAATAATTTTCAATAAAATTCAACAAATCTGGAAAACAGCTTCTAAGGCAAATCTGAAAAATAGTTTCTTGAAAAAAACTTTCAAACCATTTGTGCATATCACAAAAAAATTTTCCTAACATTTGTGTACTTGATGGAAAATAAAGAAAATTTTTGTAATATAATTGTTTATGCATTTAATAACATAAGAATTCATCAATTGCATAATGTCATCTAATTTCAACGTAGCAATACATTAGCATAAAATACTTCAACCATAGTTTTTTTAAAAAAATTACATATGAAAATCACCTATTTTTATCATTCTACATTGCTTGCATAAAATCCATACATATTTTATCTACAATCTCTCTTTTTTGTTGTTGAATTTGTTCAAGTATAACTTCTGCTTCTGACTCTCTACTCAACTATAAATAGGATAAGCATGTAAAATGTAAATAACAAACTATCAAAAATACAACTTTTGGCACATATATGAAAAAAATTATTGAGAATTTGAATGGATGTACATCCCACAGCACTCTAATTAAGCTTAATAAAACAACAATTAAAGGGATTATTACAACACACTTGCTACAAATTCTTCACATTTTAACAGAAACCCGTTTCTAAACTTGGCAGCTCTGTAAATTCAACTCAAATCCAGAGAACGGTAAGGAGGACAAGATGTTTAGGTGCATAAAATGCGAGAAACCCATACCATTCATAAAATGTGAAGAACCCATATCATAAAATGTGAGGAACACATACCTAAGGTCGCTAGAGAAGAAGACATTGAGTTCACCAAGGTTGCTAGAGAAGATGACGTCGAGCTCACCAAGGTCATCGAGGTCAACAGAGGCTCACGACAATGAATGGCAAGGCTATTCCTTATTGATTGTAGATGAATGACGAGGGTTTGGAGAAGATGCAAGGGGGACGAGCAACGAGAGAGGTGCAGGTTGGAAAAAAAATTTTGCTGGGTTTCGGGTGTAAAATTCTTTTCCTTAAGGAGGGAGGGTTTGTGCCCTTGGAAATTAATAAAAAGGAAAATCTGAAAACTTTTTCATTGTTGAAATATTAAAAATTTAAAATATTTTTAATTTTTTTAAAATTAAATATAAATTTTCCTAAATTTTCATAATGTGCACAAATGGTCCCATAAAATTTTCCATTTTCAGATTTTTAGCATTCAATAATATTTTTTTTTTCAAATTTTCCTTTTCATTGATTTCCAAGAAGTATAAACACAATACTTGCTACAAGAAAATAGTTTCTCATTTTTCTAATATGTACAAACACTAAGAAAATTGAAAAAAAAATCTCATTTTTTCGGGAAAATTTTTTCTCATTGCACAGACTCTTCTAGGTAGCATACTTGCCAATTGGAAAAAAATGCTGAAGAGAGAACGAAAATTCCAATTATTTGATAAGAAAATAATTACTTCTTTAATTGTTTTTGATATCCCATGCAATAACTTTAACTTTACAAACTTACCCATTGGATCTTTGATTATGTCATAATAGTCTGGGACATCCCGAGCATCAACTGGTTCCCTAAATGGCCAAGCATCAGGATGCTCATTCATCATCTGTTTGTCAAAAAGATATACAAGTAATATTAACAATGAATTAGAAGTTATTTGCATGAAAAAAAATGTTAAAACACATTAAAGTTTTCCTTTCACTCAATTATGAACAATCAAAGATGGGAGAAATGTCATAGATGATTTGAACAAAATTCAAAAAGCTGTGTACTCTTCAGGAAGAGAAGAGCAATAAATCTGGATGAAAAAATGAGTAGAAGACTGAATATTACAAGACGAGATGATAATAAAAGAATTCAAAGTTAATCTAACACACAATGTAGTGTTATATGGAAATAAATTAAAAATGATTGATGTTGTCAATCACAGTAAAATCAAGACATTTGTGGTGGTTTTACATGATCTATGACCAACTTCTTTATGCAAAAATCTTATAATGGAGAAAGGACAAGGAGACGAAGCATATTTGGGGGAGCTGGATTCCTACAAAATTTCAGTTCTTTGTTTGGTAGGTATGAAATGAGATCATTCCAATGCAATATTTGCTTCAAAAGAAAGGTTTTTCCCTAGCAAGTATTTGCAGATTTGATGGTTCACATGAAAAGGATCAATGACACCTGTTTGCCTGTATATGACTAAATGGTGCTCATGGATGGCAGTGAATGCCCTTGGGACATGGGAGATGGAAAAACTTTGGGAGAGATGTGTAAGGATGGGCATGACGAAATTTGCAAGAAAACCTGGTGCACCATTCCACATGCAATCTAGTGGAGATGATAGATGGAAAGGAATAACAAGATTCTTTGCAAAGCTTGTCATGATAAGGGACACTTTACACCAAAGTTGAACAAGTGTGTGGTTGAATGGATGAGGATCTTGTGGACGTAGGGTGCTATGGCAGAAGCAAAGATTTTGATGTGGCTCCAAATGCTAGAGACTTAACAATTTCGTGCTTGATTGTCTTGTGGTGCTAAGTTCTTTATTTTGCCGTTTAGTGTATACTTTTTTTTATTGTTCTTGCAGGGGTTTCACAGAAAAAGCCCAATTGATTTTTCTGTTTTCATTTTTAGCTCACCTACAACTTGCATAGGCACCTTCTTTCAGTTTTAATAGATTGACCTGTTCAGGGCAAAAAAACTCATAGGAAATTCAATTACAATAGAAAAATTCAAGAAACATCTTGACATAAAGTTCAAGGGCATACTTTCTCAAACTAATGCAACAAAATTCATGCTGAGCAATAATATGAATAACACAAACAAGGAAGCAGTCAAAAACATACATATCCAGACAAGGAAAGTGTACTTCATAGGATGACCAAATTATTAAAATTAATTTCATTCCAGTTTGAAAAGTGAGTGATAGAAAAGAAAATTATAAAAAAATGCAATAGAAAAGAAGCTTTCCTTCAAAAGCATGCGAATAAAAGTATTTAGAGATTGGCGGAATGTAGCATTGTCAGTATTTGAGTTCTTAAACCGTGAATGCCCCCATTGATCTGGAGTCCAACCAGCCTCTCCTGATTATGAAAATAATACCATTTTAGAAATTTTCCAAAATCTAGAGTCCAATGAAGTATTCTATGCATGTTTACATGAATATACATTCTACTTTGGTGATGATAAAATCCTTCTTAGCCACAAAATATTTGCCAACTTCAGTGCTCTACACATCTGTTGCGCAGATGTAACAATGCCTACGGTCTAGCAATTTATCAAAATTGCATTTTTATGCTGAGAGTAAAATTTTATGCATGACTGCAAATGTAGCAGCGTTGCAATCAACTGAGCAAGAGGCAGATTTAAATACAGGGTCATGGTCTTTCCTAATAGCAAATTAACAGACAGAATTAAAAACCAATTAAAAATAAAAACTTTTAGGTTGCAAATAGCAACTGAATCTTTGCAAGTCCTGATACTATCCAACCAAACATTCAGAATGCTGTTATTTATGGAACCTGGGTTGCATCCACTGTTTCTATTCCAAAAATCAAGGAGAAAATCAACTTCGCCTATACCTGTATTTTTTGTGCTTTGGATTGGCCATAGCTTCTTGTCACGAGTCTCACAATAAACAATATAATTATGTGCAAAAGTGTTTCAGTTTACCATTCCTAGGTACGCTTGTCTCCAATAGGACTATAGATATCAGGACATTATCTTATATTGGGTTGTTCTTTTGATGGCATTGACGTCACAATCCTTTGATCCAAAATTTTGAATTTTATATTGACGAAATTATGTCTTGTTTAGTTTACACATGCACTTCAAAATTCAAAACATAGTAAAAGTGGTATACTGTTAACTACTACCCTTTTTACAATTTCCATCCATTATTGTTATAGACTTATAGTGGTCAGTTATTCTGTGCAGTTTCCTTCAATAAATCAGAACCAAAGATATCTCAGAGTAGAATTTTTCTAACATTTGACGAATAAAGCTGGTAAGAATTAAAATTTATCATGACCAAAAAACAACAACAAATAGTTGAGGAATACTATATTACGCAATCCAGGAATGTCTTCCACTTTTATTAGCTTTTTTGGGATCCCAGCTTCTTTCTGGACAAAAATGCCAAAGTTCAATATAAGTGAAAACATGAAATATAAATAATTATCAAAAAAAGATTAAATCACAAGAAAAATATCAAATTTGTTATATTGGAACAGCATGCTCAACCAATTTGTATGATACTTGACTACACTAAATCCTATACAAGCTCAAATGGTCGACCTAAATCAGGTTATGTTTCATAGCAGATATTCTATCATATTCACATGTTTTCAAATTTATTCTCCCTGTGAAGGATTTTTTGAGCAGCAAGAAAAGCATCGTTCAAAACCAAAAAATAAACAATTTCTTATATAAAAACAATCTCTTACAATTATGTATAAATCCTATATAAATTAATTTATATGATTTTATTGTGTATAAATGAAGCTACCCATACTTTTTAAGGCAGATGCGTAGCTAAGTCTGTTGCTTAATTTAGAGTCATTTCAGATGGTCTTAAAATCTATTGTCATTTTCTACTCACTAACACTATTATTAAAAGTGATTCAGCATACATGTTGAGTAATGTTAAAGGGATTAATTTAATCACAAAATTTTACAACACTAGATAAAAAACCACTTACCCATTCTTAGATGTCCTGTGGACGTTACATATCAGTTTCAAGAAGCCAACTGCATTCTTAAATATCCAATTTCTTAAAATCTCACATAGCATGCATTTTGGAAAAAAATAGAGTTAAAAGTATACATAATTATTACTAAATATGTACAACTATATATAATATATACTTGAAAATTAAAAACATAAATATTTAAATGCCCAAGTAACCTTGGCTTACCACTTGGACACCTTTATGGCTTAAAAAGTCTGGAAATACCCAAGACACCCATGAACAATATTCAAGTTAAGCATTAATAATAAGTCGTTGATTAGCAAACTCAAATAATTAGAATATTATTGTATCCTTAAAAACATCATATAATAATAGAATATTGATCGATCTATCAAAATTGAATTTCAAATAAAAAATCTTAATCAAAATCCTTAGTATATTTTTCCTAATCATATCACATTATTATATTAAACAAAATCGACCACCTCTCCCTACATCCATTGAGCATTTTTAGATACTAGAACTTCCATTTTATTTCAACTATCATAAAAAAACTAAATCATTATTTTTTTTGAACATTCTTAACTCAAAAGTCAAAACAAATCTAGTGATGAGAGTCCAATTTTAACATAAAAAAGTGGCAAATTATTTGACTTTGTATATCCATTTGAAATTACATTCAATAAAATTCCATGCACCGCATTGCATTGTATTCTACTGTATTAATGGTGAGAAGAAGAAACTTTCCGAAATATTAATTTTAATGTGATTAAAAATACATAATAAATTCTCTCTAATTCTTCCTTAATTCTCCAGTTAATCTTTCCTTTTTCTAATAAAATATTTTAATTTAATCTAATGGATCCTTGCCTTATGATTTGCAATGACATGATCTTTATCTCTCCCAAGTCTAACAAACCTCATTCATATGATTATAGGTTTGGCATGAAACACTTTCTTCACACTCAAAAAAGGCAAATATGTTGGTTTGGAAAATCCTCATAAAGTTGAATTGACACTAAAAAAAAATGGATTATTAAACCAAAATATGGCAATAGAGAAATGTTCTATACTAGAAAGTTACAAACCTTCTGAAAATCAATTCCAGGATAAACAATATGGCAATTGGAGAGTTCTCTTATCTTCTCATCAATCGCCTATCAATTTAATAAATCAAAATAGTTACTATTCCTTCCACTTTGATAACGTATTGAATCAAAAAAATGGGTTTTGTTTAGAGAGAAAACAATTGAAATCAAGAAACCCATGACAAGCAATTTATGAAATGTACCTATCTCAGCTTCACATACAAACTCTATAGAAAATAAAAACCAATTCCTTGTAAACAAACTTAGAGATCAAACATGTGCAGGATTGGTTCTGGAAGGTAGTACAATCATTGGCGTACAGCTATCAGGTAGAAATGACAACTAAAAACAAAAATCTTACAGAAAAAGAGACATCTGTTAAACCAGCATTTGGCCAAATAGACTATAATTACATAAGGTAAAATAGAACTGTAGATGGACACATCCTAAAGAATTTTAAACAATTTATGCAAAAAAGAAGGAACATGGAGTACTGGAGTAGATTGTTAGAGATCAATACACAAGTCCCTGCCAACAAAATTACTGAGTAAATCCTACAAACATATCAGGTGGTAACTCATGGATCATGTCAATTTCATGCAGGACTTTGGCTCAGAGCAAGACACTTTGGTTATTTGTGGAAGCACAGCAAAATTATGGAAGTTGAAAGATTAAAAAACTCCAGATTTCAATTTTATATTATAATATAAGCTAAAATAAGCAGTAATCTACAATTTCCACCAGTTAAATCCAAACACACCCACACGATTCGCAGCCAGATTTGGGGCGACGGACTGGCTGGAGTCGAGGTGGAAGTTCAGCCTCTAGCGTCACTGTTACCTAGTTGTGACAGATCGCGAGCAACTTTGGTCGGCAGTGGAGCAAGTGGCCCACAGCGGTTCGGGCTCTCTACTTCGAAACCCTCTAGCATTGAGGAAGGGGTGGAAGAAGATGAGGGCAGAAGAAAAAAGTAAAAAAAGGGAAGAAAATGAAAATGAAAAAAATAAATCAAATGAATATAAAAAAACAATGAAAGATAAATGCTTAAAATCAACATGCATTAAGTTAATATATCATATTGGAATATGAATATGCTTATGTGATATAAAGAATTAATATCATTGATGCTTATGTAATATAAAACATTTTAAAATAATAAAATGTGATAAATTTGACAAATTTATTCTTACATATTGTTTTTAAATTTAACATTTAAAATCTTCTTTATAATACAAAAATATTTTTTAAAATAAAATATTATCACTAACCATAAACAACTCATTAAACATTAATTACATCACTTTAAAAAAAAGATTCTTCAAGGATAAAATTAGAATTTTATAAAAATTACTACTCCAACAAACAAACATAACTCCTAAACTATAATTTTTTTCAAATGCTACTTTTTCAAGAAACTGCTATAATACTACTCCAGAAATTAGAAACTATGAAAACATCAGTAATTTGTTGAGGCTTGAAAAGACAACTAATTAATGACCTGAGTCCTGACACTAGTAAAACGACAAAAGATAGGATTGCTCTATCAGAAGTATTCACAGAAAGAAAACCGAAATGCTACAAGACATCAATTGCATATGAATAACACAATCCCTAAACCTCTATCTTTTAAAGCACTAGTGAAAAACATGTGAAAATTTGCACATTAAAAAATAATCTTTAATTAAAAATTTATTGAAGAAAAATGCAAATACTAACAATTTTGGAAATAGTTAACCAATTGTAGATATCTACAATTTTTCATAAGTTAAATCTATGCAATATATAGAGAGGAACCATTGCCTTAAATATAATTTATTTCTAAGACGAAAACAATTGAAATTTAAAATGACTAGGATTTTGATTGATGAGTATTCTTGGATTTCAATAAAAATGAAAATGATCTAGTGATTAAGAAATATAAATTTATTGATTTTATTTGAGGGGGTATTTCAAGTGTTTCATTAGAAAACTAGTCTATAAAGGAAATACCCTTAACAGAGTCCATATGACGAAAAGTGAGAGAAGATATTGAACACTTGGTCACGATTAGGAAGAGGGCAAAGTTGTGGCAATTGCTGAGAGCCGATCAAAGTAAAATAGTTGGCCAGGTAAGCATCACTTGAGCCCTTCCAAGTTATATTTCCAACCCATACCTCTTTTATAAAAGGAAAAAAAAACTTTCCACTAGCTTTTGCATTTCTGTAGATCATTCCTTATTTTTGGTATTGTGCTGAATCATGCAGTAAGATTAGTGAACAGCATGGGACCAATAAAAAAAAAGTTGGAAATAGGACCAAGTTCTGAAAACCTTTACATTTTAGGAGAACTTTCAGCTATTAAGAGAAACAAGTACATGCTCAATGATTTCAAGTGTATTTTTTGTGGATTTACACGGTAAAAAAAGTGGTCTCTTGTATATATGAATTATGAAGTCACAAATAATTGAAATTTTTCCTGCTTTTATTGTTTTGCAAATCAGAAACCCCTTATGTGCTTACTGTGATGCACAGTTTCTGCATTTCTATAGCAAAACAAGCAGATTAATAATATAATGTGCCAATTACAAAAAAAATAGTTAATCATAGGCGACAAAAACCAAAATTCAGACAAACCTGCCTTTGTCGACGGATCATTGTAGACAAATCTGTATAAGGAAGTTTTTGATCAATTTTACATTCCATCAGGATAACACCATCGTAATCTTTGACATACCTTTGCAAAGAATGAAACAGTGGTATAAAAAGAAGACATTGCAATTCAAAAGCAAGGATAAATTCTATTAGATCAATTGAAAGATGACTTATAGATTAAAGTACTCAGTAAAAAAAATCTCCCCAGCTAACTTCTAGAAACTCAGATCCATTTGTGAAATAACAACTAAATTTTTAAAAAAAAATTAATGCTCTTGGAATTTTAATGCCATACTTTTATATGCCATTTTGGATCAAAATTTCCAACATTGGTTGTGCTAGATTTTCTTCTAATGAACAAGGAAAAATGTCAAACTACGATGAAAATATCAGTGGATGTTTACAAAAAACACAATAATCTATTAAAAATGACAAAAACTACAAATTTTAGCATGAAAGTTTATGAAAATCTAAAGCAAAAAATAAAACATCCCCTGCTTGATGACGTCAGCACATGAACACTAGTAAGGCTCAATGTTCATCTTCTCCTTGAAGTTGCCCACTCATAGCATGTTATTGCCAACAAAGAGTAAAAAGTTCTTTGGTGGAACGATGTTCCAAAGCACAACCAGAACTTTGGTCACTTCCGGTATTGTCCTCGATCTCATGCGTATCCAACATAAGAACCCAAATGCAGCCACCACCTCACTAAGCCTAAGATTTTTTCCATCACACGAATCAAGGGGGATCCTGACCAAATGGAACCAACAAAGCTTCCCCATTGGAGCCTCCCAACTAACTACACTTCAGATCCAAGGACTCTAAGTCACCCATCAATGCCCCAACCAAGTTTTTAAAAATTGCCAAAATTTTGCCAATTCGTCTCGGATTCCATTTTTATTGATCCCAATATCTCACGTATTCCTGAAAATAGAATGGATAAAATGATCTTTGTCATGGATCAGTTCTGAATTGATCGATCATTTAATCCGACTTTTTTGAGTTGTCAGAGACTAGATCAATTGATTGGTCTCTATTGAAGGCCTAATTTTATCCTGACCAAATTGATCCAATTGATCCAGAACGTTGTTTTGTTGCAACAAAACAAAACACATCTAAAAAAAGAAGCGGCTGGAGAGAAGAACAAGGAGTGAGGGTGAACTAGTGAAGCACATGAGAAGAAAGGAGGAAAAAGGAAAAGAAAAAAAGAAAGAGTAAAAAGAAACATGTCAAAAAAAAGAAAAAAGAGGATGAGAAAGTAAAAAAGGAAACAAAAAAGACAAAAGAAAAAATAAAAAAATTATGCATAAAAATTTCTGTTTAAAAAATGGTACAAGTATTAAAAAATAAAAAAAAATTCGTAATTTTTTAAAGTGTTTTAAAAATTATGTTTGCTTATGAATAACATTCCTCTTCTATATTCTCACAAATTTTCTGTTCTATTTTTTCAATTAATTCATGTGAAGTTTTTTTAAAAGATATTAATTACATTATGGGAATAAAAATTTATAATTTACTCAAAATCTTATAATCAATTAAATTTTTAATTGTTGAGATTACAGACAAGGAAAAGTAAAAAAGGAAAAAAAGAAGGTAAAATAGAAGAAAAAATGAAAAAAAAACATATTACATAAAAAATCACCAAAATCCTGATATTTTTATTTTTTTTAAAAAAAAAGGTTTTCTTATGAATAATATTCCTCTTTTACCCATCTATTATTTTTTCACAAAATTTATTTTCTACTTTTTTAAAAAATTCATGTAAAATTGTCTAAAGAGACCACAGTCTCCAACTTTAATGTAAGGATATTCTAATACTGTGAGACTATTGTCTAAAGCACTATGAATAGAGACCATTACCTCTTTATTCTAATTGTCTCCACTTTCCATGTAAGCCTATTCTAACAATTCTCAAAGTAAACCAAGTCAAGAAAGAAACATATAGAAAATTTGCATAACAATACCAAATATTCATACCCTTGCCACCTTTCTTTCTCCAAGGAGATCTCCTTTGAAAAGCCCTGTCCATAATATAATGAAACATAAATTACTTATATCAAATATCTATGAAACTCATGGAAAAGCCAAATTTTGATTGAAAAACCTTAAATTTTGACATAGAATTCCAAGATAAGATAAAGCAAATTATAATAGACATATAAAACCAATCAGATTGAATTTTTAGACAACTATAATAATTAAAGTGTCACATACCATCAAATAGTGTGTTTGAATGCATGGAATAAACCTTGAAACTAAACAGTAATTGTAGAAAAATAATTCATAATGTACTAACCCTATAAAAAATCATAATGTACAATATTTCCAAAAAATCGAAAATAAAAATCTTTAAAATTTGAAAACTATGAAAAGAAACTATGTATCTAACGTAGATAACCAAAGATCTAAGTCATCTAACCTAACATCAGCACCATCAGTTCAATTTCAGCCATCAATACTTATAAAAAGAAAATTTCTAAAAAAATAGGAAAGTAGCAAAATAAATGTTTACAGATGCTCCTGTTTATCTTGTTAAATATCTTACGTATGTGAAGAACATGAACATTATTGACAAAGTCAAATTAAGTGGTGTTAAACGAATCAAATTTATCATTGCATGTGCCTACCAGTTGTGAAATCAATGTGGTTGATTTCTATTTGTGCCTATGGTTAACATGAATGGTAGTTGTTTATACTTTCTAGTTGCTACTACTTCTGTTAGAGCAGCAATTACTGCTACCCACCTATTTCCAGTACCATTGCCACAATTAACACCCACTGCTACCCACCTATTCCAACTTGAGTAAAGTATTACAATAGTTGTTTCTGAAAAAGGGATGATAATAGTCCCACATTGAGAATAATGAATACTACTTAAAATTGAAGACACTGGTTTATAAGAGATTAACCCCAATAAATATAAGAGACATTGTTCCAGACATTGTTTATAAGAACAATCTCTCTTATTTCATCTCCAAACAACCAGAATACTCACATAGAATGATAGACATCACTCAACTAGGTTACCAAAGATTATCACAATGTGGACAACCGCCACAATGACTAAGAGGAGGGAAATAAGCTTTACATGGCTTACTGGAGTATAACAAGTCTATAGACATAAGAAAAGTATTTAAGCAAGACAATTGATATACACTAATAAGGTATTTAACGAAATGTAAAGAAACAAAATTCAAACCTGCAAATCTATGAAAACACACTAACCTGCTTTAAAAAGTAACCAACAGCATTGTTATCTGCAAAAGTTAAAAAGTGGGTGAGTCCATCAACATCACGAGCATGTTGTTTAAGGTGATTCATCAGTCTTGTGCCATAGCCTTTCACTTGTTCATCGGCAGTTATTGCACAGAAAGCAATCTCTCCAAATCTTTGGCTGCCAAAATGTAATCAGATTATCGTCAATAGAAATAATGAAGATACTAATCCAGTCTTCATCAAAATCAAAGATCACAAAATGAATCAAGTTTGCAAATCAGAGTAAACTGAGAAACTCAAAGAACTGGTGCATAAGAGCTCAATTGAGAAGCAGAAGCTCAAAGAAATAAGGAGATGAAAGAACTTTGTTGGCATGAATAAAGCAAATTTTGTGACAGAAGAAATGGAGATACTCATGTACACTTGCCAAAACCATGAACCATGAAAAGGAAATCAAGACTGCATCCAGATAAAAATTAAATAGTTCCAGATAGGTAATGAAATAAACAACCTCCACAGCAAGGGGGATAAAAATAAAGCAGAACATATGAAAAGCTGCGAAGTAGCAATACAATAGACAAAGAAATTTATATTATCTAGATCAATATAATTTCTAACTAGCAAAGAAAGTTGATGGCAGAATGAAAATGTACAAAAAATAATAAAAAAAGAAAGAATGCTATAAAACTTATCATAAATGTAGAAATGAGGAAAAATTAAAGAAGTATAAGCTAGCAAAAATGAATGCTAAGAAAATTATTAGTGAAGTGTATGAGTGAAGTAGGGATTACATGGTTAAATAAATATTTTAATATAATTTCAACAACAAAGAAAATGTATGAATGGAGAAAGAATTCTATAATACCTATATTTAAGAAAAAGGGAGACATAGAATTATAATAATTATCATGATATTAAATTAATGAGTTATACTATGATATTATGGAAAAGGGTGATTAAGTAGAGACAAAAGTATGTAACCAAAATCACATAAAATCAATTCAGATTTATATCAAGTAGGTCAATCATCAAAAATATTCATTTACTTTGACAACTAATAAAAAAATTTAGAGCTAAATAAATTCTAAATTAGAATTATGGAGAGAAAAATTTAGATTGAATAGCTCAAAATCTAAATATATGGAATGTATATACTAATATGGTCATAAAATTCATAAAAGTAAAACATCTAAATATTTAAGATAGATAAAGTGGAGCAATGTTTCTAAAATGTAGAAGAAAAGTATTAAATGGTGAAATCATAGAAGATATTATTCATAGGATTAAAGTAAGATGGATGAAGTGAAGAAATATTTCTAGAAATGTTGTGTGATAGAAGAATACCCTTAAAATTAAAAGGAAAATTTTATTAAACTGTTATTCACTTAACTATACAATATAGCTCAGATTGTTGTTAAGATGTGCAAGCTTCGATGCATGAAAGGAATATGGTAGGAGTTGCACCTATCGAAAATGAGATAAAATCGACTTAGATGATTTGGTCATATCCTTAGGAGACTAATAAATGCACTAGTTGGAAAAGGAAAATTAATTAATGTGAAAAAAATTAAAAGAAGAAGAGGTAGACCTAAAACTACTTGGTTAGGAATTGTAAGCAAAGATTTAAACTAATATAATTTAACCAAAGATTTGATAATAAATAGAAATACATAGAAAAAAAGGATTCATATGGCTAAACCTATATAATGAGATTATCACTTAAATTGTTGTTATTGTTGTACATCAATTTAACTTCATTTAAAAGAATGAAGGGTATGCTTTCAACTAATTTTTGAATCTTGGATTCTATAACATGACATTCCCTAACCATAAAGTATGGAAGAATGATACCAATGAGTAAATATAGCACATAAGACATGGTTTATTTGGTAAAACTAATATGATTTCTAAAGAAAATTAAAAACGAATATCAAAATATAGTGCAAAGAACTTGTTCTTCATTGCATCATTTGCATGAAGCCACAAAAATAAAAAAATTTGATATCAAGAACTAAAAACATATATCATTGAACTTCAACTGTTACTTTATGTGGATTTATTCACTTTTACGAATAATTGACTTTGTTTATATTTTATGTTATTGCAGTTTCAATACTTTAACTGGTATTACAATGTTTTCCCTTTTATTGGATGTATTAAATCTTGATTTGATATGTGATAAGAGGATACCCTTAGAATTAAAAGAAAAAAAATTTAAATTATTATACATCCAATAATACTTTGACTCAGAATGCTAGACTGTAAAGTATGACTATATACAAAAAGTTAATATTGCTAAGATGCATGTACTCACATAGATGAGTAATAATATCATAAGAGACAGCTAAAAAATGATTTTATTAGCAATAAAGTAGAAGTTGCAACAATCAAAGATAATATAAAAGAAAATCAACTTAGGTGATTTAGTAATATCCTTAGAAAACCAAGGAATATACCAGTGAGAAGAAGAGAATTAATTAGTGCAAAACAAGATAAAAGTAGAGAAATGCCTAAAAATACTTGATTAGGAATTGTAAGAAAAAAAATTAAATTTATGTAATTTAATCAAAGATTTGATCCCACATAAAAGAGAATAATTCATGTGATCAACCCTACATGGTAAGATTATGGCTCAAATTATTATTGTTTTATTAAATCTTGATTTGCATGATGAAATTCTTTACATACAAATTCATAACTGAATTAACATTTTTGCATTTAAGGTATCTATTTGATTACAATAGAGCAAAATCACTTGATCATTGTGTAAAAATTTTAAGGATGTTATAGTTATTTTGACAACATTGTAACAATATCATTGAAATCCCAAGAAAGACAAACAACTCAATTTTATTATAAGGGTATGGATAAAAGTTTACTTTTTGGTTCATTACTTCTAATTTTATTACAAAGCTTTTCTTCCTTTTCATAATTAAGTTGAGGGTCTATTTGTCCACCTGGAAAATGTTTTCCAAGAAATTTGACAAATCTAGAAAATATTTTTCAAGGAAAATTCAAAAAATAATTTCTAGGAAAACATATTCCTAGTGTTTGTACATGTCACAGAAAATATTTCATTGATTCAGTTGTCAATGGAAGAACACTCATTAAAATTGGCTATTATTGAAGTTAGATCATCTATCCATGTATTCAACCATTCACAACATTACATTCAAGTATCAATAACATAAGAATTTAATCAACAAATGGATCAAAAATTTACTAGACAAGAAGTTGGAGAATGAGAACAAAACAAATCCTTCACTACGTCAACAAATGCAAAGGTTGAAGGTAGCAAGTGTGGTCAGTTGAAGAATGCTCACTGAAATGGTAACGAACATAAACAATTTCCTACAGAGCAAGGGCGATCAGTTAAAGCAAGAGTGTCAACTTCATCAAGAGAAAATAGTTCGTGGGCTCTAAAGAAGCAAACATGGACAATTTCCTATGAAGTGGGGGCAGTTGACTAAAATGGGAGTGTCGAAAACGTTTTGGGAAAATATTTCAATGGGCTTTGAACATGTAGGTCTCAAGCAGTAGTGGTCACCTTAAGCAGGATGATGATGTCAAAGGAAGCGAACATAGATGCAGAATACTTAAGGAAGTGAACACAAACTATTTCCAACTGAGGTGGGAGAGTGACAACCATGTGTGAAGCCAATTGAAGGTTTGTCGATGAAAGATAGGCTGAAGTAGGGAGTGAGATTTGGAGCGTCGAGAAAAAAATTTCACAATGGGGAACAAGTGAAAAAAATTTCCAGCTTCTCTTTTATACCTTGGCAAATGATGAAAAAAAAATTAAATTTCTTGGTGCACAAAGACCTGAAAAATCTTTTTCTCCATTTTTTGGGAAAATTTTTCTTAGATGCACAACCCCCCCCCCCTCCTTAATGTTTTAATGTGCAATAAATGTTCTTTATACATGAATTTATGATTGAATAAGCAATTTTACTTGTGATGTATATATTTTGATGAAGGATTGAGATAAATCATTTAATAACTATTTTATTTTCAAGGACATGTCAGTAATTTTTGCAATGTTACATGGGTACTTTGAAAATAAAGGCAATCAACTCCATCCTGCTCACTTTCATAATAATAAAGGATAAAAATAATAGTTTATTTCAAATTTCTATATTTCAACGAATAACTGTTATTAAGGCATCTCAGTTGCCAAGGCGATTGGAGGCTTCTGTTCTTATAAGCTTTCTTACAAGTTACTGGTTCCAGGTTTTGGGGATTAGAGATTTCCCATCTCTTTCTCTTTCTCCATGGTAATTTTAACAACTTGGTCAATTAGTAAATCAGGTGTTGTAATGCGGTGATTCAAAGCATGTAAAATTCTTAAAATCAATATGAAATTATTGAATATAACAGATACTGATACGAGAATAATGATGATGCTTTGAGAAATATCCATATTCCTTAGATATCATATCAGGTATTTGAAGACTGAAGCCAATCTCTTATTACACCTATATGCTCAAGAAGCAATATAACAAATAAACACTTCCATGCCAAAGCGAAATAAAGTAAAATATATGAAGGGTAAAAAGCTTCTTAGCATACCTGATGTAGGGACGGTATGTTATGCCGCCAACAACCTGATTATTCCTGACAACCATCATTGATTTGTGCTTTCTGCAGAGTAATGGTAGCAAAATACGAACTTCTTCAGAATATGGATCAAAAATTACACTAATTATAAAACAAAATAGCAAAGATTACTAAAAATAAGCAGGCAAAAAGGAAAATAAACTATGTATTCAAAGAGAGACAATAAACATGAAAACAAAAGAGAAAAAGGACAAGAAAAAAATAGGTAAATGGTTAACAGACACTCAAGCCAATCCACTATGATGCCATCAGAAACATTCAAATGCAACAAAATGGAGATTACCTATTTTTGTAGAAATGTGCTGCCTAAGCATCACGAGAATTGTAAAAGACCTCGTTATTCTCAACTAACAAATCTACCAAAGAGCACAAAATAGCCATTTTTTCAAGTGCTGCACTGACCCTCTAATCTTTCTAACAAAACAAGTCATCCAAGTAAACCACAAGTTTGCTCTAGAATATCTCAACAAAGCAAAGAATTGCACTACAAACATACAATCACACAATGTAAGAGACTTGTACTCTATTAATCATCCACCGACCAAATGGAAGCTCCTCTATAAATCAATTCATCAATGCCTAAAGTGCAAAAATGTGCAACTCCAGTGGACCCTTATTGCACCTAATGCCCTGAACACAATCCAAAATTACCCCACAGAGAGTATATAGTCAGGTTGAGAGACTTGATCAAGAAGTTCCCATCCATGAATCAAGACCACCAACAAAAATCCAAAACTTACACCTCATTTGAGTCACAGATGTTGATTGGTTCAATTTCCTTTTAAAGGAAAACTCTCAATCTATTTATATGGCAAAGACCCAAAAACCTGAGAAATTACAAAATGAGAGAGACTAGGTTAAAACTTTACTAGAACAAAAATCCAATGCAAACCAAAATACACAAGCCAAAGAAAAGAAAATCTAGTCAACTCAGTAGGTTGGAACGCCCCACTTGTCAAGCAAGACATGACCTCTCATCTCTGTCGAAAGAGAAATCCATTCATTCATTGAAGCAGCCCATTTTCACTAGGTAGTTTGCCACCCTGTTTCCCTCCCTGTAGACATGTAAAATAGAAAAAACCTGTTTTGACATATGTAAAAGATCAAGCCACACTTCCTGTTCTTGCATAAGGGAACACCTTCCTTCAATAAGAGCTTTATAAAGTGTGTGAGAGTCCACCTCAATCTTGAGCCTTCTGAAATCAAGTTTTCTATCATGGTAATGGCATAAACCCTTATGGAGAGCCTTGGATTCCACTAGAAGACTACTCCCTGCCTCAAGGTATTCACTAGAAGCAAATGAAACTTCCCTATCATTTGATCTAGCAATGCCACCTCTAGCCATCCTGCCATTTGCATCACAAACCCCATCCATGTAGAGCTTCAATCTCTCTTTCCCTGGTTTTTGCCACCGGATCCATCTAATAGTGACTCTGTCATGGATTCCTGTCAACATCCAGTTCAACAAAATGAAAGCAAGCTGAAAAGTCTTTAAATGCTAAGTCACCCTAGATTTAATGACCAAATGATCCTAGTTTTCCTCCGTGCAAAATAATACATTTCTCTTCCAGCATCCCCAAAGTAAGGTTGAAATCATGTATTTCCTATATATGTTTGTCGTCCACCTGCTTTGATTTTGTAATGTTTTATGCACAAAGCTTCTCCACTCCTGATTTTGTATGGTAACTTTCAGCATTCTGCAGCACCACATCCAACATAGAATGGCCTGATTCTCCACTCCTGATTCTTCAGCATTCCCCTTCAAAGAAAAAGTTGTTAACAGATTCCACATTTTTTCTGAATTTTACAGAAATAGCATCTGGAAGCCATTGACACTCCTCTTTTCATCAAACATTCTTCAAAGGAGAGCACTTGATGCTGCATTCTCCAAAGAAAAAAGGATAGCTTAGCTTAGTAGGAATGAATTTACTCCAAATACCTGCAACCACTTATTATGAGAGAACTTCCTCATGATAGACTCCCACACACTCTTCACTGAAACATTTCCATCAGCCAAAAGAACCCACTTGAAGTGATGATCATCTGTATTAATTTGGTGCATTTTCTGCTGGATTTCACTTTTCAGATTACCTGCAATATCAACGTCAGCCTACAAATGTTATTGTTTGCCTCAGCCAAGGTGAGCAATGGTTCTCCAATGATAGGCATCTGATCCTCCAATCTTCCAGACTCAAGCCATCATTCCTTCCAAAAGCTGATATCATCCCTACCATTCGTCCAAATTCTGTGTTGAGTTGTCTTCTCTCACACTGTCCTGAGGTGCTCCCAACTGGCAGTCGCATCTAATCCCTAGTTCTACACATATATCTTCCCATATAGCTTGGTCATTACATCAGTCCACACAGATTTTTGACTGATGAGTCTCCACGCCATCTTCATGTGAAGGGCCTCCATCATCTCTTTTATGCTTCTTATACCCAAGCCTCCATCACAAAGAGACTTGGTGACCTTTTCCCACCTGAACCAATGAGTTCTCCTATTCTCTTCAGAGTTGCCCCATAAAAATTTCGCACATGTGCTTTGAATTCTATCTAGGATTCTGATGGGTAAATCATAAATACTAAGAATGTCTATTGGAAATGCTGGAAAGTATGCTATTTAAAATCCTAGATTTCCATCCTGCAAGTTTATGCCGAAGTTTTGGCATAAGATTCTCAAAATAGCTGATCTTAAGCCTTCCTTTAAAGATAGGACAGCCCAAGTAAACAAAGGGAAAATTTCCTTTTCCTCATGTTAATTCTACCTTGAGAACTCTTCCTAGCAACGAAGAAGTAGCTCTTCTCCATGTTAATTCACTGACCTGAGAATTTCTGATATTCTTTCGGAGAGTCCACCATTAACATACCTTTGGTACCATTAAGAAATAGGATTGTCTTCAGAATACAATAAATGTGAGATCTTGAAGGACTTGCAGCCCCTGTTGTAAGGAGTTATCTGCCCCTCTTGTAACAGTCCTTCCATCCCTCTAGCCAGGATTTACTCCACAATAATGAAAAGATATCAAGACAAGGGGTCCCCCTATCTTAATCCCCTACGGGAGAGTTTGTGCCCCTTAGAAATCAGTAAAAAGGAAAATGTAGAAATTTTTTCATTATTGAAATGTTAAAAATCTAGAATATTTTTAATTTTTCTAAAATTAAATATAAATTTTCCTATATTTTCGTAAGATATACATATTGTCTCATAAAATTTTTCATTTCTAGATTTTTAAAATTTCAACAATGAAAATTTTTTCAGATTTTCCTTTTCATTGATTTACAGAAAGCACAAACCTCCCCTAAAAGACTGAAAAAATTATGTAGAAGCCCCATTTAATAAAACCAAGAAACCATTTCGAAGGGTGCTATGAAAACCTGGTATAATGAGTATTGATGGTGCCTACAAGAACTCATCCACGAATAAAATAGCAATCAACCTCTATATTCTTGGTGTGCCCATGAAAAGTTGGATTGCTAGCAATAAAAATAACAACTTGATTGCCACAATACATGTTCATGGGTAATTCAACTTTCACTCTTAACTTGATCAAAAGTGAGTAAGTTAAATCATCTCATTGTGTACCATTGATCAATATTCTACTTTCATGCTAGATTTTGACACAAATTTTTGTTTATTGCTCTTCCATGTAACAATATTTCCACATACATGTGTACAATAGCCAAATGTATTTTTTTTTATCACCATTGTCACTTGCACATCCTAAATCTAAGTAGAGTTCAATATGAAAATGTCCATACTTAAACTAAATTAGCCCTTTACCTAGATTGCCTTTAATGTAAGCAAGAATTCTCATAACACCATACCAATAAACCATTTTAGGCTCATGCATGAACTAAGAAACCCAACAACATAGAAAATATCAAGACAAGTTATGATGAGGTAGATCAACTTTTTCTTATTGATCTACAATATCTTTCAACATCTTCAAAGAGCTTGAAGGATACATCTCAAAATGAAAGATTTTGTTCAATAAGAGTGCACTCAAGCTTGCACCCTAGAAATTCAGTTTCCTCTAGTAAGTCAAGGACATACCTTTTTCACAAAAGGAACATCTAATCCTTTGAGTGTGCAAACTCTATGCCCAAGATATACCTTGATTTTCCCATATCTTTAATGACAAATTACTATACTAAGTATTCATTTGTCTATTCGATGTTAGTCAAATCACAATCTATCAACATAATATCATCAACATATATCGCTAGTATAACATATCTTGTCAAACTCTATGTAATGAATATGAAATGTAATGAATACAAACTGATCCACTACATACTATTTGGTTGCACCATAATTGAGTTGAATTTTTCAAACCATGCCTATGAACTTTATTTAAGTCTATAAATAACCTTTTAAAATAAGTATACAATGTTCTCACCCTAAACAACATACCTTAGAGATTGCTCCATAAAGACCTACTCCTTAAGATTACCATAAAAATAATAATTGCAAACATCTAGTTGGCATAGAATCCAAGATTTATTCACTACAATCGAAAAAATAACATGAATATAAACAAAAACAGCAACTAAGGAAAATGTCTCAATATAAACCACAACAATTTCTACCGAAAATTTCTCAAAATTGGTAATTTGATGCCCTACCAACAATTTCTAGCCTACTGACATAAAAGAATCTCACCTCAATGAAGCTTTACAACTAAATCCTTTCCAAGAAAACAAATGCCTTACCATCCTCCTAACAGAACCAGTGACAAGCACCAACAACAAGAAATGGTATCCACCCAATTCTCGACAAATCAAACTCCAACCATAAAAAGCTTCCTAATATTCAGTTAAGAAATGCAAGAATTCAACAATGTCTTCCTCTTTCAAGATCCCAAAGAAACAAGGTTGGATGCTCCTTTTTTTAACAATAACAGGACTTCAAGAAGCCAATTACCCACTCTCTCATCATCAGCCCCAATGCCCAACTACACCAGAATTGAGATGGGAAAGATGCAAGGATGGGATCCAACTACCAGTTTTGGAAACAAATGGCATCTCTGTTTCCCAGTTCTCAACAGAAATGGAAACCAGAGTGACTATTTTCACCAATACATGTGTGAGAATACAAGAGAGGTGGAAATGGATTGACTCTATTAGCAAAGATAAGGTTTCCAAATATAAAGGCTTCATAAGAGAGATAAACATGACTTAACCAATGCGGGACTAAACCCACAATACACAATAATCTTAATACATTATTTACTCTCACACTTCCCCTCAAACTAAAACATCTAACTTGCAACAGATTCAATAACAACTCAAACATAAATATAGTGAATACATAAAGAAACATAAAAAAACCAATTTCTATAGCAATATCACTAAAAAAAGGCAAAAAGCTAAGAACTATATCTCAAACAGTAGTAACCTAACCATTAGATACAATATGAGATAAGAAACCAATTGTTATAGCAGAAATAGTAACAAAAGGCAATAATCTAAGAACTATACCTCCAATAGTAGTACAATAACTATCAAATGATAAAATTCACGGCAGTAAAATAGATATACAAATGTGGTCTATCTGTAGAAAGCAAGTAGATAGATATGATCCAACCCTAATGTATTTTTTTACTACCATCATTTTTTATTTTTTTTTCATTTTTTTCTTCTCTCTCCCTTTCCTCCTTTCTCTCTTTTTTTCTTTTACTTCTTTTTCTCCTTTCTCTCTCTCCTTTTTTTCTTTCCTTTTTTTCTTCCTCTTTCTCTCTACTTTTGCTTTTCTTCTTTCCTTTTTTTTCTGCTTTCCCTTCTCTTCTCCTCCCCTTTCATATGCAACTTGCTTGTCTCCCCTTTGCAACCCTAATGGATGTAGGTGCCAATGAAGACAACAAAATTGAAAGGAAGGAGAAAGGCAAGCATGAAGAGCCTTGCTACTACTTGAAGGTGCCATACAAGAAGGTGGGGAGGTCAAGGGTTTCCAAGGAAGTGGTGGTTGTGGTGACGAATGTGGGGAAGGCCACAAGAAAAGTAGGTTGACGTACCATGTATGGAGTGGCAATGAACAACACAAACTTGTTTGGTCAACAACATCACAGCAACAACCGACATTGTAGTGGTGGACCAATACTAGAAAGAGGTTGAGGCTACAAGTCCAGGCGACAAAGCTAGCAATGGCAGCAAAAAGCAAGTGGGTATGGCCTAGCAACACTAGTAAAAAGATAAAAACACAACAAGACATGGAAGGGGCATTAACAACAACTTGAATGGACAAAGAGAGGCCTAAAGAAAATAAGGCAGAAAGGTTTGGATGTAGGAGGAAGAGAGGCAGCTCCAACCAATGGTGGCAACTTGGATAGTCATTAATGACAGTGGTGATTGGGAGGAGGATGAAATTGGGATTTCCCTCCATCCTACCAAGATCCCTCACACTTTTTTCAAATTCTCAAAACCTAAACTCTAAGACCATGAGAAAATACAAGAGAGGTGAAAATTGATTGATTCTACCAGTAAAGATAAAGCCTTTATATATAAAGGCTACATAAGAGAGATAAACATGACTTAACCAATGTAGGACCACTCATAATACAAAAATAACCCCAATATATCATTTACTCTAACAACATGCATATGGAGATAATAACACAATGGTCAAAAATTCTATGAAATATCTATAAAAAACACATTTGTCCACTAACCTATCCATCAAAAGTCGAACAATGTACTCCCTGGGCATGTTTGGTAGTTGCCTAGCAAAGATATTTTTTAACCCGATCAACCTAAGGAAAAAAAAAAATGAAACATGATGCATTAAATGCTAATAGATGAATGGAAGATTTCATTAATTCTTAGCAAGTATGATGCATTAAAAATATAGAGAAAAAAATAGTTAATAAAGCAATAGTAGCCAAAAAACAAAGTGAATAATCTTTCAAGTATGCATACCAGATCATATGCTCATCTACACCATCATTTGAATAGCATAAAAACTTAAGTCTCCCAACATCTTCCTGCAGAAAAGATTGAGTAAAGATATTCCTATTTGTATGTCAGGATATCTTTGAAGCATAAAAAGCTACATGCTATAATGACTAAACAAGATAAAATCATTGTTAAAGAAATTCCATGTGGAATCTACATAAAATGATCAAGGTTGAGCACCATGGAGATGAGGAGTAGAGTTGCCAAGGTTGGAGATCAGCCCAAGGAACCACAATTTATAACCTTCATCCAAAACAAGGCTAAGAGCTTAATGAACACTCTCAAGCTTGATTATCAAACTCTTATAGACTAAGGCACAAGACGAAGCCACTAACCATCACCAAAAGGATGGGCAAGTGTCAGTGAAAAAAAATTGTTAGTAATGATAACAAGGATGGAAGGTCACCAACAAAGGCCTGAGGGTCATAATTTCTTGAAAGATTTAAGGTTTCACCACTCATGTTGAATGGCTTAAGCTGATAGTATTTAGTTTTCATCCATGTGCGTGGCTAAGGCATCAATGGAGCTAACATGCCTTACTAGGACTCCTACTTGTCAAATTCCTAATGGTGACTAATGTTGGAGGTTAAAAACTAAAGTAATCTTTTGAATTTTTTGTCCTTAAGATTCATTATCACTGATAATATTACAGGGCATTATTAATGATAATATTATGACCCAACTCTTTAGGACACTACCCACCATGTAAATCACAATTTAGTTTTTACTTTTGCCTTTTTCATTTTTATAGTATCTAACTCTATGCACAAGTAATATATTATCACAAAAACGCACAAAGACTGCATTCATCAAACCAATTCTTAGCACCCTAGAAACATCAATTGTAGCCACTTTAATCAATAGTGGTAGCTCCCTTAAAAGCAGCAAATGGATCTTCAAAGGAATTCTTATGCATTTGTAAGAGTGTTCCCCAATGTAATCCTATTCCTCCATCCTATTCAATTTGGGCGTCAACACTCTACCACATGCATAATATTGCAATTACTGGTTACTGGTCATGGGTTAGAAGACTACGAAGAGCAACTTGAATGTGTCCATTTCACAATAACCAAATGAAATCTTAATCTTTTATGGCACCACAACCACTCAAAGGCCAGTGCACTTGAAGAGTGTCCTTGGTAGCATCCTAGTATTTCATGGTGGTCTTCATTCTACAAAAAAGAATGGTATTTCTAATTCTCTAAAACAAAAATAGAAGCTAGCTTTGGAAAGGAAATCAAGATTCAGGTGAAATTACACTTGTGAATTGGGAAGTGATGGATATCTAAAAAGTTTGACTTTGGAGATTTGGGGATCCATTCATTGTGACCATTCAGCACTGCTCTACAAGTGGCTGAAGGATCATCTATCAGCTTCTGGCAAGATTGATGGGTTGTTACACCACACTTTCAGACAAATTTCCTGTAGTTTTTTCTTTAGGGTTTGTGAAGCTCATCAGTTGTAGCTGACTATGGGCAAGGGTTCTAAATATTAGAAGAAATATGAATAATTCTGACTTAGACCAGGTAACTTCTCTCCTTCATGTGAAGTCTTCATTGTACAAATTCAGAATGATGTTGGTAAACCAGTCTAGTTCCTTCACAAAACAAAACTGGCAAGGTTAGATCTTCTACACTGGCAGCTCTAATGAAGGATAAAAGGTGATGGAGCTAGGTCAAGGCAATTTCATATTTTCTTCATACTGCTACAATGATAGAATCACAACCCCTTCCATATACTCCTACCGTGATGACCACTTAGAATCAAATGAAAAAAACACCTATGATGCCAATCCCTCCTCTAGTTCACTCATAGGGTAATGCAACTAAAAAATAAAAAGATCACAGCTTAAAAGGTAAGGACTCACGTTGATGGGCCAAGCCAACCAAAGGACAAGGTAAGGATTTCAACACTTGTCATAGTGGATATTCTAAAGAAAAGCAGTACCATTTGCTATATTGGTACTATCAAAGATATGTAGATGAAGTAGTAACTTATGTCAACATGGTAGGAAGAAAGACAAGAATTTCCAATAAGCATAAGTTTATAACAAATACCAACTCCAAGGTCTTACCATCTTTTCAAGATTATTGATGAAATAATTAATAAAATTCAAGAAGAGAAACTTTAGCGTATAGTGAGATTTATCTATGATCCCATCAATAAAAGTCAACAGGTTTACCATTTGCTAATGATCCCATTGATACCATCCAAGGGTCTCACAGAGACGAATTAAATCCCACATTTCCAAGAATATAATTTACCTAACCAAATGACTATCGTGCATAGTGAGATTTTTTTATTGGTTAAATTGTTTATTGGATTTTTTATGCAAAAGTTGGCATCCCTTTATGCTAAGAATTTGTTGGTGTTGATATCTCATTCCCGGTTCCATAACTTGATCCAATAAAGGGAAGATACAAGAGGATAAATAAATAAATAAATAAAAAGATACAAGAGGATAATGGTTGTAAACTTAATTGCAGCCTTTACAATTATAATGCTCATAAGAGTAAGGGCCAAGGTAGATGCTCTTGTATTATTGCTTTTGTTAGTATATGTGGCTTTGTTAGTCTTATCGGCACCAACTCTGGTAACACTGACACTGGCTCCAGTGGCACTGTGTGCTCGTCATTGGCTCCAATGCCATCAACCAATGGCACTGAAATTCTATCTCGAGTCCAGTAAACCACTATAAAGGATCGATGGACCAAGGCAACGTCTATTAAGGACAGTTAGGTGTATGTTGGGGTGGCTATTCAACCCTTATAAAATCTATGTATGGGGTTCTTATAAGGACAGGCAGAAACTAATTCCATTTTTTCTTCTTCTCTTAAGATTAAAGGTGGACCACCACCTTAATTTCTCATTACACTTCTTTCTTTCTTAATTTCTTTCACTCAATCTAGAAGGACCGCCACCAAAATGTGCCACCATTGGTTGTCACAACAACGGGTGACCACCCCTAAGAGTCTGACGATCATTACGATAGATGGCATGTACGAGTGCACACTCCAGATGGAGCAAAAAATCAGCAAAGCCATTAATACTTGACGGAGCAATAGGTGCACACTTCGACATGACAAAAGTGGGTGGTGAAACTAATGGGGTATGACTTCTCCATCAAATACAAGTGAGGATGTCTCAATGGGGCCAAAGATGCTTAATCTTAACGATAAGAGGAGAGTCCAAAGATTCAAGTTGTGTTGATACTAGAGAAGGACTAGACACAAGGTATCAAAGATGGGTATTAAGAGGAAGGCAATCTCCAAGAGCTTAAGAGAAAATGAGAGGAACAACAACTTGACCCTCTTAAATATACATGTCATGATGGATTATTGATTTTCAGGGGACTGCTGATTTTAGATGTGGAATCTACCATATGTTAGAAGATTCTAGTAGAATTTCACAACACTCTACCAACCAAGCACGAAGGGTACCAACAAACCTTCTATCGATTGTGTAGCCTCTTTCAATGGAGGGAGATGAGAGCCGATGTTCGACAATACATCCAAAAATGTGATACATGCCAACAAACGAAAGTAGAGAAGATACACCTAATTGGATTACTCCAACCCTTACCAATTCCTAGCAGAGTTTGGGAGGATATATCAATGAACTTTGTGGAAGGTCTTCCACACAATCACAAGCATACAATAATATTGGTCATTGTCAATTGATTGTTGAAATACATCCATTTCATACCCTTCCAGCACCCCTTTATCGCCAAGAATGTTGCCCAGGTTTTTATTTCCCTAGTGGTGAAACTACATGGATTTCTATTTTCTATAGTATCAAACTAGGACTCAGTGTTCCTTAGTCAATTGTGGAGGGAGTTACTCATGCAAGCCCAAACAGAGTTGAAATTTAGCTCAGCTTACCACCCATAGACCGATGGTCAAGCTCGCCCCAAAGTTCTATAGGGCCTTTCAGGTGACCGAAAGGATCGACAAAGTAGCTTACAAATAACAACTTCCTCCATAATCCCAAAATCATCTAGTATTCCATGTCTCACTCCTAAAGAAGAAAATCAACAATCAATTGGTGGACCCAACCTTACCAGCTCTATTGCAAGCACCAGGTCAACACCATCATAGGGCCATTCTCAGGCAACGATTAGGCAAGAGGACTGGTCAGGTCATGATCGATGTGCTTGTCCCTTGGGAGGGAGAGGATATCTTTGAAGCTTCATGGGAGACTTATGAAAGAATCACAGCAAAGTGGCTGAAGTTGCTTGCCAAAGACGTCAAACCTTAAAGGGGGTAGGATGGACTCCAATAGCACCAACAATAGCTCTGGTGGCACCGTGTGCCCGTTACTGGCTTCGATACCACCGATTGATAGAACTGGCATTGGTTCTAATGGCACTGTGTGCTCGTCATTAGCTCTGGTGCCACCGTAATTCTGTCTCAAATTTGTTAGACCGCTGTAAAGGACCAATGGATTGGGGCAGCGTCTGTTAGGGACAATTAGGTATATGTTTTGGTGGCTGTTCAACCCCTATAAAATCTTTGCATTTAAGGAGGACCGCCAACAGAACGCGCCACCATTGGTCGTCGTCGCAACCTCAAACGACCACCCCCCCAAGTCCGACGATCGTTATGATAGATGGCACGTAACAATTAGTTACGTCACAAGTGTAAATCTTAATAAGTAGTAGAAGAAGGAATTGCCACCGCTTTAAAAAGGATGGGAAGGAGAAATAAAACTCGCCTCTTTTTTCAATCCTTCCTCCCTGGTACTGTAAGCACCACTAGTCTGGATGTTCTCCGTGAAGATTCCCTTCACCGTATCGTCCTTGACGACAAGCCCCGACATCAAGCCTGCAGTCCCAGCCGCGCCACCCCGCTCATCCTTTACCCCAGTCTCCAACATCCCTCCGCCGGAGCAGCCATCCACTTTGGGCGGCTTCACGCTCCTGCCGCCGCTGTTGTGCACATCCGCCACGCGAGCGTTGGTGAAGGTCCTCATGGATTCGTTGCCCTCCTCCTCATCGTCCTCGTCTTCCTCCATCTCCTCCGAGTCGTCCTCCTCCTCGCGTGCGCTCATGCTCTCGAGCTCGTCGTTGGATGTCAGAGCGCCGGTGTCGGAGATGGAGAAGGCGGCGGCCGGCGTCGGCGCGGGTGCAGGTGGCACGAACTTACGCTTGTGGTGGGCGGAGCTGGAAGCGGAGGCGGAGTGGGAGGGGGACTGCGACTGCGAGCTCCGGGAGCGGACCGGAGCGGGCGGGTGACCTTCCATCGGAGCCGAGGGCTGGGATATCTGTTTTGTTCTTCTGTTCGATATAAGTATGAGGCGCCCGTTGTAAATAATCATGATTATTAAAGTAGCATTTGGTTTAAATTACCAACATTATGTTACAAATCATTTAGATTATGATTGTAAGAGGAGTTACCATATATAAACAGAATGTTAAAACTGATAAGAAAAGAAAATCACTATTGTCAGATAAAAACATTACCCATATTAAAAAAACGTGAGCTTATCTTAAAATTTTAAATTACGAGAAAACAAGATTACGCTGTATTTATTTTATACTAGATTTTTTGTATTACTCTTTTTTTATATAAAACTTTCAATTTATTTATAGACGAGTGTTTTTAAAATATATATAAGAAAAGGGAAATTTAGAAGAAAAAAATTTAAATTTTTTTCACAAAAGTTGAAAAAATAATAATTCTTTTATATATAAATAACAACTTTTTCCTTGATTTCAACCTTGATTTTGAAAATCTTCCATTTAAGCGAAAAAATCGTACTTCAACCTTGCTTATCTTCCATTTGACTTTTCCCTTCTTCGTCTAACCTCTCCTGAGAATACTCACAAACATTATCATTAACACTTAATCTCTTACTACGAATATGACCTCCCCTGTAACTTTACCGACACTCACAAACATTGTTATTACCTCTAACCTTTCATTATACCTAAACTCTTGCAGTACCTAGCCTCCCTAGAGAATACAACATAAGGGAACTAGATTAAAACATTACTAAAAGAAAAAAAAGTTAAGCAGATAAAATAGATTCATTGTAAAGATGGTCGTATAAATCAAAAATACTTTAATTTATATATGATTATCTTAATTTATTTTGCAAAATATTTTTAAATATCTATTTAAAATTTTATCTTTAAAATAACTATTACATCATGTAAAATCATTTAGAATATTCAAATACAACATACAGAATAAATAATTCATCAATAATTAATTAAATTACACTTTAAAAAGGTAAAAAAGATAAATTTAAAAAATTACAAACAACACTACCTCCACTCTTGAATTCGTTGAAATATAAATATTTAAGTTACTGTTTAGAAATAATCCATACATCAACGATACAAATTAACCACTATTACATCGTACAGAGTTAAAAACATGGTAATATTCTTATGCATTTCAACATACCAACTTTTGTGTTAATACGTAAAATACGTAGAACTCATAGTTTTGCAATAAAGTAGTTATAATATTTACATAAAGATACATCAAAAAACAAACTCAATTCTAAATTTTAGATATTTGACGTATTATGATAAAATAATTATGTATATTGAAATCAAGATAAAACCTTTTATCTAATTAATGTTTAATAACAAAACTTGATGAAATTTTTATGATACATAATTATAAACATTTATTTTACCGTAACATCTGAACATGAAATGACAAAAATAATCTTATATTTAACCATTTTTATAGATTTTATAAATTTATTTCTCTATCAATTATTTAACAAAAAATAAAAATATATAATTGAAAATTATATCATGCGCTAAAAAAATTTAAGCTCACATCTATCACTTCCTCTAACATCAATTCCAACCATAAGCTAATGTCCTATCGATATAAATGATATTTTTTTTTAAAAAAAAGAGTCCCATCATTTCAGATCAGATCTAACCAAATATTTTAATTATAAAAAGTTAAACTTTATAGTAAATTTTAAAATAAAAAATTTATAAAATAATAATAATATATATAAATTTATATAAAATTAAAACTAAAAAATCATTATCGAAATCACAAGACCAAAAAGATCTGAAACACCATTGAAAATTTACGTTTATCAACTCTTACAATCTTTCACTTCTTTTGTGCCCGTGACCACTGAAACGGAGCGGACGCTTCAGAAGAAGCTCGTGTGTTGTCGTTTTGCCGAAGCTTTTGCGGTACTGTAATCGTCGGTGGTGATGGACGATGCAGCTTCTTCCTTCAGGTTCCGACCGAAAGCCACCAGGACCTGCAAGTGGCGGAGGAAGACATTATTACGCTTGTATTGTAGTTGCATGTGTTTTGCTTGTAGATGGGTGAAGTGTAAATTTTGGTAACCAATATAATTAATTTTTCACAAACTTATGTATAAATTTTTATATACAAATTTTTATTTTATAATTTACCATATATTTCACTATCTTCAATTTTAATTTTCCACATTTATTAAAACTGAAGCAATCTTATTACAATCCTGTACGTATTCATCCATTAATGTTAGCTTAGATGCTTATTTCCTATTATTCATCCATTATTCTCAAGATATGAAGCATGCACATCATATTTTCATTAAGGTCCCTTTTTTTATTGAACCGCCATGCATTACTCATTCCAATTTTTTTTTAGAAAAATGAAATTAAAATTTCATTTATTTTGCATTTTGTTTGTAGGTAACTTAGAGCAACAGTATTAAAAATGATTAACTCATTGTAATGGGTCATTTAACAATATTCTATACTCTCACATTTGAATTTTAATGGGTGCAAACCAAAAATCACTATTATCAAAAACACTATAGGAAATAATTAAGGTATTCTCAGTTAAAGATCTATGAAACAGGTTTCACATATGATGCCAGTGTTCAGTGAGGTGCTCGGGTTTAAGCTGCCCTATGGTACTGATTCAATAAAAGACTAAAAAGGAGATTGGTGTTGAAAGAGGAATCATTAAGTAATGATACGTTTGTTTTTAATTTTATTTATTGTGAAATTAATTTCAACAATTAGGAAAAATTAAAAAAAGTAACTTTACAAATGATATTGAAATTACATTATAAAATAAAAATTGATGTATACGAATTTATAGATGATATATAAAAATTCTTACCACGAAACAACGCCTAATTGTTGGTACCCAACTCAGAAACCAAATGCTGTACACGATCCGCGTTTCGAGTCAACTGGAACCAGGATCAAGGACTGGAACTCGACAGTGCAAACTGATGGATTTATCCATTTGTCGTGTACTGGGCACGAAGAACTGGAAAATCACTGTCAGACAAGTACCCATTGTTGCAATGCCTGCGTGCAACATTATCTCTGGCATTCAGATTTCACTGCATCACAGATACAATCCAAGTATTAACCACTGCCTTTCTCTTACCATAATAAGCCGAATCTGGCTTTGATAAATGGCATTGCAAGCTCTTGGCCAAGTGCTTCATGCTCACTTGCTGTCAGGTTAACAAAGAGGCAAACTTGTAAGTTGGCCAGTAAATAAAGGTATATTCAATGTTAAACACTGATTAGTTTTTTTTTTTGCAATGACTGTGTTCGTTCCCTTGTAATTTAACAAATACTTTGAAGGAAAACATTCTTGAAGTCAATCTTACATATTAAAATTATCACAATTGTTGGCAGTATTTATTGCATTTTCTATTATTTGAATTTTAGAAAAAATTAAGAATGCCCATAACCTTAATCAATTAAACTATAGCACCTAGTTGGCAGTACTTATTGGGTTGAATATGTTCCTCTTCAAAAAAGAAGAAAAATGTACAGACCACAGACTGTGCTTCTCCTCTTTGAATTGCCATTTCAGTACGAGAAGCTGCACTCAAGCAATGATCAGCAAATGGAGCATCCGCTGAATAGAAAGAAGGTAAACCCTTGTAAATGATCAGTCCACATTGACCACACACCTCACAAGTCACAACAAAGATAAATTTGAAAAAAAAAACAAATATGCGGCAATTTATCCCATACCACGTATACCAAGAACTCTAAGCTTGCGAAACTCGGAACCAACGGTAATGAGGGAGGTGGAAACCTGCAGGTGAAGATCACCATACTGGGTTATCGAAACACTCAGCAAATCACCGACATTCTTCAGCCTATCCACCAAATTCTGTAACTGAACCAAATCAGGAACCTGAACAAGAGTCTGCCAGAACAATGACCAAGCTCAGTTTAATCAATCGCCGTGGCAGATGGCAGTAACTGAAACAAGGGATATGCATCATCCCAATCACGGTATCATACCTGCGGAAGATCTTGGGCTGTGTCGAGTGCAGATTGGAGCTCATTAACATCAGCACTGGACAGTGGCTTTGAGATGGGAACATCATGTATGACTGCAGACTTATACCCCTGAATCCAAGACAACAACATATTGCAACTACACATTCGCTAAAAAAAAAAACCAAAACAGTTATCACTTCCAAGAAAAACGATGGAGATTGGCAAACCAATCGGATGAATTTTTCAAAAAAAAGGGTAAATCTATCTAATCCCAAGTATAGGAATAGAGAAGAGAACTTTCTGTTTTTTAAAAAAATTCCGACCTTGGTCTCAAAAGAGAGGTAGGGGGCAGGGTGCTGCGACCCAGCGGGGAGCTTCTTAACGAGCTTGATCTGGATGTGCAAACCACCAGCAACAGCATTCCCGCCGCCGCCATGAGATTGGAGAATGGAGAGAGCACTTCGGAGGGCACGGTGGAGAAGGGAGAGATCGACGGCAAAGGCGATGCGGTCTTCGTTCTGGCTGGAGATTCTGAAGCCGGTGAATAGAACGTCCTTGCGGAACTGGGCGACGCATTGAACCCCGTCCCCACCACCGCCAAGGCCTCCGGCGAGGTTATGGAGGAACATGGCGTGGTCTCTCGTCAGGTACATGTGGCAGACCCTCCCCACCTTGTCAAGCGCCGGCAGGAACCCTAGATGGAAGCCAAAGAACATCGGGAAGAGGAAGGAAGAAGTGACAACAGAGAGGGGAGGAAGGTGGTGGTGGTGCCTACGCTTTTCGAGGAGATTGACGCCATCGGAGGTTAGTAAAGCTTTGAACTTCATCGCATACTTCTCCCCTAAAACGGAGCCGCAGTCCAGCCGCAGTGGAACTTGTGCTGGAACGCAGGAAATTCAAAGCGCGAAAGGAGGTGAAAATCCAAAAGAAGCACGTATGATCGGTTAGCTCCGGTTTTAATTCACCGTGAATTTTTAATGTTATTATTATTATATAAATTTTAATTAATAAATTTTTATTATTTTAATTATTATATAACTTTAATTTTATTTATTTATTAATTTTAACTTTAATTCTATTTCACTTTCAAAATTAACTAGATTTCTCTCCAAACAATGCTGAAGAATGTCAAAGTTTCAATGTATATTCAAAGACAAATGCATACTATTTGAATGATGATTTGTGAGGTTAAAATTGTATTTGTTAATGAGATGATGTAGGATTTTTACTGTATGATGTTGATTGTATATAGTAATTATAATAAAATAAAATAAAAGTAGCAGTTTCTACAACAGTTAATGTACAATATCAAAAATACTCTCTCCTCACATTTCCTCTCTGAATCATCACATACATTCTCACCTTCTCAGGAAATCTCTAAAAATCAATAATGCGGTTGCCCGATCCGTTGCTCACTACACGTCATGTAAACCTTTGCATACATACCTTCTCAATCCTTCACGTCACCATTAACTGCATCCCCCCTCCGTCACATCCTACTCGATCGCATCATTCCTTCATCACATCCTCATCTGTTGCATTTGAATCGGCCGCATTGTCTCCCCCAAATCGCACATGTTTATGGTATCTTCTTCTTTAACCACATCCTCGACTATCGCATCTTGATCCACCACACCTCAATCTATCTACATCATCTCCTACATCGTACATCCCTCCCGACCTGTCACATGAACCTAAATGAGTTAGTGTTCAATTACTTTTTTTATCATTCTACAAGTTTAATGAATATCAAGTGAAATAATGAAAAGAGATATCCATGTTTGTATAGTTTTACCGTGTCATCTCATCTTAAATGAATAGGGTTAGTGAGATATCTATGTTTGTATAGTTATGTGTAATGATTTTGATTTTTTTTAGTTGTGATTTGCCACAAGTAAAATGTGGCAAATTTTCTATGAATTTTTAAAACATGTAGCAGGTTTTTGAATAGATACAGGGACTTGGATGACTTAGATCTTAGCAATTTAATTCAGCTGATGTTTTATTTTCAAACACATACTCCACTTGATTAATATAGCGTATCCATCAAGGAGTATAGTTCATAATGTTGGATACACAGGTGGTGAAATAGTGTCGAACATGTTAAATAGACATTAAAGAGTTTGTTTTGACACATGTAAAATAATGTCAGATACATTTAGGAGATTATATTATATTCTAAAAATAGATAAAGACAATAATAGCAATTTAGATTCAAAGGGAGAGAGAAAAATGACAAATTTTTTCAAAACAATTACAAAATTTTCAAGATATCTACATGAATAAACTATAAAATAACAGATAATTTCAAAGATAATCATGCAGTGACCTAAAAATAAACTAATAGGATTTGCAAAGATTTTTACTATACGAATTAAGTATATATTTTAACAAATAATATAATAAAAGTATAAACTTTTACTATAACTATTAGAAAGGAAAATAAAAAGATTTTCTTATACAAATGAATTACAAAAAAAAACATAAATTCCAAACTCACCTAACCTACAGGTTTTGACAAATAAAGCCTAAACGTGAGTTTTGTTGGGTCGGTGATTTTCAACTCATGCTTGTGATACAAGGCTTTGATAAATAAAGCTTAAAGGTGGGTTTTGTTGGGTTGGTGGTTTTCAACTCATGCTTGTGATACAGCTAGTGGGCGAAATTACATGTTGCCTTTCATGTGTTGCTCTTTCACATGGCAAAATGTTAGGTCATGGGTGAAATTACGTGTAGTGCCTATGTAACAAAAGTTAAGGTAAACTATGTCATACTTAAAACAACGATAAAGTAATACTAGTTGTGGTTAATATAAAAGTATAACTTTCTCACAATTACTTTGGAGTTTCAGTGTAGTGATTCAAACACCCAATTTTAAGAATTAACGGGACACTTTTTTTCAGATATAGAATACTTCTTTTAATATGCTTTCCATGGATTGAAAATAATCAGTGGTTCAAAAATATTTTGAGATTTCCTGTTGGTAAATTGAAAAATTCTTTAAGAAGAGTTTATATCTTTGAAAATGATAAAAAATAGTGAAAATTTTGACTTATTATTTTTTACTATTTTACATCTTTTTCGTACTTTTCAAAGATAAATTGCCTTAAAGTTAATCTACTGATAACTTAAAAATTATCTTAGTTCAAAACTTTTGGAAGGAATCCAAAAAAATAAGTTCAAAATTTCTTATCTTAATTTTCAGTCAAAATGAAAGTCTGATTTTTACTGATTTTAAAAATGAAAGTCTCAATAATGAAGGTTTTTACATATAAAATTTACTTAAAGGAGTGTTTATACGTACTGAAAAGTTAAGAAACAAAAAAGAGTTTAGATGGAAATAAAAACAAAAAGTCAATAATGTGGGAAAAAAAATTTATGTATGTAATGAAAACCTAAAATGTTTAAAAATTTAAAAAATTATAAAACACCGATTGATAATTGATAATTTGAGTTTGTAAAACGTCAAATTATAAAGGTTGTAATGTAAACTTTTAAAACATCAAATTTGTCAAGTAAAAGTTTAAAAGGTGGATTAACACATTTTAGATGATTTATTGTAAAAATCCTTTATGTTCTCACGATCAGAACCAATAAATTTTTTTGGAAGAGTCTACAGTACGCATAAGATATCAAAATCTTTTCAATCTTTACCATTTATTCAAATATATGAATGAAAATATTTACAACAACTAGGCCATTCTACAGGAGAGTTGAAACAAACGTAAGCAAAATGTTAATATCGTATTTTCACTCATATTTATTGCTGCAAATGGTTGTTAATCTTAACCGTATTTGAATTTATAATTAAGGAAGGTTTGTGTTGTAATTTTAAGTGAAAATATCTGTTCAAAAAAGTTTTAGTTATTTTTCAATTTTAAGAACAAGAAAAAATAATTTTTTTAATAATAAAAGGAAGTAAAAATTTTCTAAGTGATTTTTGGTTAATAATAAAATAATATCGAGAAGATATGTCATCCTTATATTATATTCTTTTAACATTAAAATAAATAATTTTAATATTAGAATTATTTTTTTAATATTAATATAATTAAATATCATGATAAAAAATAAAAAGTAATTTTTAATTTAAATAAAAATTATATCACTTTTGGTTAAACAATTTTCCACTGTGTACTGTAATAATGTATAGTAATATTTATTAAATAATTTTAAATTTTTATATTAAAATATTTACATTATAAATTATATTTTTTTTTAAAAAATAAATTTTATTTAATTTTACGATTTACCTTTACAATAAAATCTTAAGTTTTTCGAATTTCGGATATATTTTTTTAATGAATTTTAGGCATATTTAATTCTAGCACACCGGCCGGTGCAGTTGTTCACCCTGATATTGACAAGCCCCACCACCACTGCTACCAGCACCGACCGGTGAGCTGTCCTCCTCGAGCAACGTCCGCCTCCATTTCTTTACTCGCCCACCGACCGAGCCCTCAAAAGCCCATCCCCATCCATCCCTCGCCTCTCCACCGGCACCAATGGCCTCCAAGCTCGTCATCGGCATCGTCCTCGTCTTCGACCTCATAGCATTTGGCCTCGCCATCGCCGCCGAGCAAAGGCGTAGCACCGTAAGCACCCGCCGCATCTTCCCTTCCTATGGCCTAGTCGTCTTCTTGTGGACCTCTTTCGTGTGGATCTCGATATTGCGTCTGATTTCTGTGCGCGTCTACTTCTTCTGCAGGCGAAGGTGGAGACGGATAGCGAGAAGAATTACAGCTACTGCGTCTATGACTCTGACATTGCCACCGGCTTCGGTGTCGGCGCGTTCCTCTTCCTGATGGCAAGCCAGATCTCGATCGTCGCCGTCAGCAAGTGCTTCTGCTTCGGTCGCCCTCTCCACCCGGGCGGCCCGCGTGCCTGCGCCCTAATCCTCTTCCTGCTCTCCTGGTACGTGTTGCTACATCCTCGGTCCCTAGCAAACAAATCGGAGGAAAATCGCAAGTCTTCTTTACAGAAATCTCGGAAGAAAATCCACAAACCTTGAAATCTCCGAAACCTTCGTCTTCTATCCTTAGATCTCACGTCAAAACACGTTCCACCTCTCGATCCTTGTGTCCTACCTACCGATTTTCACCCCTCTGCGGCGTGTTTCAGGTTGACGTTTCTCATAGCGGAGGCGTGTCTCCTGGCGGGGTCGGTGAGGAACGCCTACCACACGAGGTACAGGACCATCTGGAGCGCCGAGAGTCCCCCATCATGCGAGACGGTGAGGAAAGGCGTATTCGCGGCCGGCGCAGCTTTCGTGTTCTTCACCGCAATCCTCACGAAAGCCTACTACCTCTTCTACTCCAAGGCCAACGACGCCGGCGGGGCCCACTACGGCAACACCCCCGGCGTCGGCATGGCATCTTACCGCTGATGAATATCTACGATCCGACAGCTGAGATCTCTCCACCTTCACCATTTCCCCGCTTTGTTCTCTTCCTTCGCTGTGTTGTGGTCTCTCTCTGGGTTCTACCTTCTTAGCTGGCAATTTATACTTTTTTGCAATAATTTAGATTCTTTCGTGAAATTGTCGTTTTTTTTATTTATTGCGTGCGAAGTGAATGCAGAACGGCGATGGATGGCGAGTTTCCTTCCGTTTTAAGTTAAGGTTTTCTTTATCGTCCAGATATACATACAATTTATGATTTTTGCGTGATTAGTTGATATTTTATCATTTTTAATTATTAATTAACGTGTGCGACTTTCCTTAATTAATAATATAAGTAAATTAATGGGTGTGGGGGGGGGGGGGGTTGTTGTGTTAAAAAAGTACAGAAAATCGTTAAAAAAATGATTAACATATTGGCCGAAAACAATAAAGCTTATTAAGTATAAACATATTCTAAATATAAAATATGATTTATTTATCAAACAGATTAAAAGTGTGATTAGAGGTATCAATGGAATGTGTTACTGTCAAAGCAAAGTGAGACAGTTGAAGTATGATTGGAAATTCGTTTATGATATATTTTGATTACATATTTGATACGTTGATTTTGAAAAATTGAAATATCATTTATATGATTGACATACTGAACAATAAAGAATTTTTTCTGTCATAACTTTAATATATTGAATGTTTTCATACGCTAAATCTAGGAAACATAAGTTTGTAATCAAATTGGTATAATATTTACACCACCAATACGTTGAAGATTAGACAATCAGTATACCGAAATTGTGCACAATGATCTGATAAATCAGCTGTCCTTTTGGCTTGTTAAACAAGTAGTTGTATGCATTGTATGCTATTCAGGTATGCATTTAAAATAACTGCATGACTGCTGTGTATATCTAATCTATTTTGTCTGGTTCTTTAAGCTACTCTTAAAAAATCTAGAAAGCCAGTCAAACTTTTCTATGGATGCTTACATGCCAGCCTCTGATTGCATACTCCATACCTATCACCACCAGCCATCAACAGCAACATAAATATATTCATTGATACACAATTTGTACACGCATGCATATGGGGGTTTCAAGGCTCGAGTTGGACGTCAACTTCTGGCTTGACCTGTTTCTTCAAAGCATGCCGCTTACATTCAGGTCATGGCCTACTTTTGAATACCTTTACTCAATTCATTGGGAGAAAATAGGTTGGATTGGGTTAGCAACTTAAGACGAGTTAAACACTAAAAATAATAAGTAATTAAACAAGTACATGAAATATTAGTATATAAACACAAAAAATATTCATAAACGAATCATAAATATATCTTTCAACTTTAAGAATATCATTCCATAAAAATAAAGGTTCAGAATTATATTTATATTTGAAAGAATATTAAGGGCCATAATAAAAGTACCTGTGTAAGAGACAAACAATAATGTAATGAGAGTTTTTTTATCCTTCTTAGGTAGAGTAGATCCACCTCATCTAGCTCTAACTGCCTTCAGCCAATCTTCCCAAATTCTATGAACGTTAGTATTCAAGCCATTTACATTTTACATAAAATTTTTTGCACATATGTAGATATGTTAAAACAATAAAAATACACGAAGACAAGTAGAAATACATAGAGTTGTTAAAGTAAAATAAGGAGCGACTATTGGCCGACCTTTTGTTTCATAGAAGCACCCCTCCTTTATAGTAGAATAGCATAATTGGTCTTTTATTTTTTTTACACGAGAATATATTTTTTAGGGTTGAGACAAAAACAATATCATTATAGAAAAATGGAAAAATAGCAACAAATGGGTCAAGTAAGCATGAAAAGAATCTATTCTTACTTGATATCTCATTCTTAAATTGAATATCTTGTGTGTAGTTTCATTGATTCCTTCCAAAAGATTTCACTTTTTAGAATGGAGTTTGGTTGTTCATGATTACGATGTTTCTCATTAAGTATCCATGGTTGAATGGTCAAAGCATGTAACCCACAATTAGCAATGCGAAATAAAAGAATAAGATAGAAAGGAAGGTGGTTTCTATAGACGAGAAAAGGTAATAATCTCAAATAGGCAGAAACATTGAATAAGCTAAAGCTCTTTGTAACACCACACATTTTTTTTCTAAGAAAGACAATGGACTAAATATAAGAGGAAAGAAAAAGAAATGGGTTGGACTGGTATTTAGTTCAAAAATTTTATGCACATAGAAATTTAACAAATGACTATCTAAAATTAAGGACAGAAAAAATAAGAAAAACATGGAAAGAGAAATATTAGAAGCAAGAAATATAAAATACTCTGCCATAAAGTGTGAATGTAGCTTATTTTTAAAATTTTCAAGAAATAGTGTTGTTACCAAGATAAATGTCGCAAACACTCATGGGTCATCATGGACCACCAACATTGTCAACTCAGCCAATCAAAATCAAAGTATGCTTGTAGGTTGAAAGTTAATGCACATATTCTGTTAAGACCAAAGTTGATTGTTTTTTAAGGTACCAAAGTGTAGATTTTGATAGTAGCCCAGTGATTGTCATACCTTGTTTATAGGGTATCCTATATCTGGGCTTGGGATGGTCACATATTTGAGAGATCGAAATGGTGGTTGTGGTATTTGCCCAAGAGGTTGAATAATTCACTATGGGAGAAGATGGAGTTTAGATTAACCACAAAAACTGAACACTCCATGTACCAAAATTTTATTCAATCCATCCGATTTTTCTTTAACCAAAATTTGCAGTTAGAAACAGATAAATTAATGACATACAGATAAGATACGTGATTATAGAAACAGTGCGTGTCCAGTAATTCCATATGGAAAACATGACAGAAAGGTACCTGATGAAGGACCAGCAAGTGGATAGAAGAGGTCACACAGTATGTTGCTGCCCCTGCAAAATTTACAGAATTACTAAGATATCTTACATCAAATTCTCTTATTATTTTTACCAGAAATTACTGTTGGTGACAAATATTTTTAAAGAATTTCTATTGTTTGTATTATCACAATCACAGTCACATCACAAAATAATCATACAAGTTCTTGACAAATGATGCATGCACATCACACACAAACACCACCCCAAGGTCAGTTTTCTCAGCACAGTGTTTTCAAAAGCAAACCTATTGAGCATAAATTCATCATGTTAATCTCTTATATATATATTTGTTATTAATGATGTATTTTGTGTTTTTTTGGGGATTTCAAATGTAATTCAGAAAAAAATGGAGGATAAGACAAATTTGGATTATGCAAAGAGGAATGAGACGAGGAATTCTGTGGACTGCATTTCAAATCTTAAAACAATCTTACAATATAAATTTGGTGCTCAATGAAAAACCAGAAAGGAAATTTTCAAATCTAGAAGTTTGATGCACTCAATACGTGCGTCAATCGTTCAACTAAAGCTGAAATAGAAATGACTAGTGATTTGCATTTGACTCCAAATTTCCTACCTAAGTAGGGGTTGTGAAATTTTAAGTAAAGATGCACATCTTTTGTATATATTCAAAGATTGAGGGATCACATTTCTTGGTATTTTTCAGGGGTTACATAATTTTTCAAATAATCTTCCAAGCAACGGTTATTGCGCATCAAGGTACCACCTAGAAGATGCTTAAATTATTTTATCATTAAAACTAACTTTTCTAATGTAATTATTTAGTCTAAGTTATAATCTAGTGTGCATTAAATATTAAACTCGATTTAAGCAATATTCATTGCTATTTTTTCAATTGAAAATCAATGGTTAAAATTTAATGAAAATAGTTAATTTTTACATTAAGGATAATACTTATTTAAATTTTTTTTAAAATTACCATATATTTATTGACATTTAATAGAAAAATCTATCATGTCAGTGTGAATCTACAGAGAAAATAAATGTGGCATTAAAGAAATTGTGCAGTATTTCAAAACTGGAAAATTTTCCTGTATTAAAAACTATTTCTGCACAAATTTATCTTCAAACTCAAAGTGAGAAGATGTGTGTGTTGAATAAGAGTGTAGAGGGCTTATAAAAAAAATACCACATTTTTATGAAGTAACATTCCGCTATTTGGAATTATAAAAGAAAATATACAAAGACCAGAGGAGCAGGGAAGTCTTATATATATCAGATATGGTTTTTTTATGGTTATGATCTATAATCAGAGTAGGAATAATATATAGTGCACTCCTGGCTTTTATGATCTATCCCTTTATTTTATTTTGTGAATTGACTTGTGGATTCTTCATAACTTTTAATGGAATGATCACGGATTCCTTTACGTGAAAATAAAAACAAACAAACAGATGAACAGATCCTTACCGTAGATTTTACCAAGTAGGGCGGCAACAACGCATTCCGCCCAATCATTGAGCTCCTCCTGTAGGCAACACAGCACTCCTACTAACTTGCACGGCATAGTTATTTGGATCTGCAAGATGAAATGTTCACCTTCACCGTCTGGGTGTGTGGATCATGGTTTAAAGAGGAGGATGAGGAGGTCCCCATGCCCACATGGAGAGCCAGTGTCGTCTCGCCAGGGTCAGGGGGAGGGCCGGGAGGTTGATGCCAGTGACCACATGTTCTTCTTCCTTGTGCCATAATTACTTCTTCTGGTAAGGACACAATCTCCAACTGTAGCCCAAAAAAATAAAAAATAAAACCACTTTACCCAAATTTCGGGTCCAACCTTTCCCCAGAGCTACATATATGCATGCTTGGGAATCTTTCTGCTTCCGCCTCCACTTCTCCTCCTCTTCCTTTGCCTTCCACAACACATATCCATTCCTTGTGCCTTTCATAATCCACTACTCGTCCTCCCCATCGCCACCCCTCTCCCCCCTCGTAATCCACCAACGCCCCTTTCGCCAACTCTTTCAAAATAGCTAACATTGTCGCGGCAACGTACGGTAGACAGCACCGGGGTCAAGATTGGGAAGAGCAGATCTTCGCAGCAACCTCCCGACCACCGCCGATGAGTTGGTCGGGCGCAGTCGACATTTTCGCGTTAGGGCGATCGACGGAGCACCTGAGGATCACGCGTACGCTGCCAGCCGAAGAGAAAAAATCGCAAGCGAATGAAGCGATCGAGGAAGAAAAATACAGGGAAAAAAGAGAGACAAAAAATATAAATGAAAATACGAAAGTATACGTAAAAATGTATTATTTACGTAAGTTTTTTTAAAAATTATTAGTTTAAGATAATTTTACTAAATTTTTTTAATTAAAAATAAAAAAATTTAAGCATTAATATATCATTTTAACAGCATTATTTACATAAGTTACTGAAACATTTATCAAAATTTACTCAAATTAATTATAATGTGACTTTTTGTCGTCTTCTTTGATATTTAATTATATGATGTGTGTCATTTGTTTTATTAAAAAATTTAACTACTAGTATAGAAGGATATTGTAGCTTTAATTTAAAAATCAATTCCAATACAAATGAGAAATAGTGTTTATTTGGAAGAATAATGATTTACGGAGATTTTCAATTTTATTCTTTTAAAATATTGATTCATGAATGAGTTGAATATTACTTGTTTGTTATTTATAATTTTTTTCAATTATTGATATATTACATCATAAAATACACTTTTCATGAGTTTTTTCATTAAAATTTCAATTAAATATGTTTTAATATATTGTATTGTTATTATTATTTTCAAAAATTGAAGATAAAAATAAAACTTTGAGATTTTGTAAGAATTTTGTCGCTAAGTCAATAAATTGACATGTAGATATTTTCTTAAAATAAACTATGACTAAAATATTAAAAATGTATAAGCATAAATGATGTTTACTTTTGAAAGCAAATAGGTAATTTCAATGACGAAAATTGAATGATTATTTATAGAGCTGTTCATTTATTGATTCATAAAATATAATAAAATAACTGTTAGCTGTTGTTATTGTGACGAGCATATGTATTTATTAAATTCTATTTAAAAATAACTTTCAATAATGTCCAGCTAAAAGAGAGTTTGACCACGTTAGAAAGTTAGTAAATGTAAAGCTCAGAAAGTATTTTATTCTAATTTTTATTTTTGAACTTTTCAAGTATAAATACTTTCTTAAGTTAAAAATAATAGTGTAAATTTATTGCATGATTAGATATAAGACATAAAATTGATTTTCAGAATTTTTTATTTTTTCTATTGCAATGGATTTATATTCATTTTGTCTTTCTTTTGTATTAAATTATTTTATTTTTAATTGATAAATGTATAATTAGAAGGAAATAGATTTTCCAGTGATGTCATTTAAGTGTTATTTTTTAGTAGTGTTACTTTTAAATGATTTAGATCAAATCTAACTAACTATATGAAGTAATTTTGTTCAAAACTATACGAAGAACTGTTCATCAAAATACTATATATGAGGAAAAATGTTATAAATACATGGTCAATATAGTTATAAAAGTTAAATTAATCTAGATTACCAAAAATAACACTGATACTTTAATAACATCACTAAAATATTATTTGTCTAGATACTACTCTATATAATCTTCTACATTGTTACAAAAAAAAATTACTCAGATTTTTTGAAAAAAGGAAAAAATAGGAAAATAAAAAGGAGGAATAGTGTGTTTTAGTGATTTAACGATTTTAGAAAGTTAAATTTGGAAATAAAATTATGTTAAAATAATAATTTTAAAAAAAATGGTGGGACCGATAGAGGCAGATTGCCAACGAGTGGACCGCCGTTACGGTAACCGAGCGGTCATCGTACTAAACCGAAACAGAAGGAGGAGGGGGAGGGGAGAGGAGAAGACCAGAGGCAGTCGAGTCCAACGCATACAACAGATCTACCAGCACAGCCAACTCCTCCTCCTGCCCCTTCCGCCGCCAGATCCGGCGAGTGGGGACCGCCACCGGATCGTGCCGGCCACCACCGTACAGCCGCATCTCCAAAACCAACGTATAAAGGCGGAGGGAGGCAGGGAGGGAGGAGGGGGGTGTGGGGGCGGGGGAAGAGAGCGAGAGGAAGATCGTGTAGTCTGAAGCATTGAGGATGAGGAAATCGTCCGATGGCGGTGATTGCGATGGAGAGACGGAGGAGGAGATGTTCTACGAGTCCCTGGACAGGATACTTTCGTCCTCCTGTTCCTCCACCTCCGCCTCCGATGACGACGATCACTGCCAGCCACATCCGCACCCCCGCCGCCGCCGCAATGGTAACTGCGGTCAGCTTTCCCAGTTCCCTATCGCGTCTCCTTACGACGTGTGGCTTTCGGAACCTTCTTCCGTGGAGGAAAGGCGCCGGATACTGCTCCAGAAGCTCGACCTCATCGGGGATCCTTCGCTCTCTCGTCTCGAAGGGGTGCCGGTGCTGGTGAACCGTGACAAGGGGGTGGAGGAGGGAGAGGTGATGGAGAGGTCCGTTGTGTCTGATGGGCATTTCAGATCTGACGCGTCGATTGACCAGTGTGTTGCTTCTGACGTTTCTCCGTCGATGGAGAAATCGACGTCGTCGGGGGCATATGATACCGTGGACGAATACGAGGAAGAGTCTGCCGCTTGTGATGAGGGTGGTGTTGATGAAAGTTCCCAGTCTCACCAGGACCAGGAGCATTACTGCACTATCAAAAATCTTGACAATGGGGAGGAGTATGTGGTGAAAGAGGTGAAGGAGGAGGGGGCTTGGAACAAGCTGAGGGTGGTTGGGAGGGGTCGGCAGCTAACCATCGAGGAGTTCCAGAATGTTGCTGGGCACTCCCCTATTGTTCAGGAGCTGCTGCGTCGGCAGAATGAGGAGTCTGGTAGCGGGACTGGTGCCAGGAAGGATAAGAATCATGGTTCAGGGTCGAGAGAGAAGAAGAAAGGGGGATGGCTTAGAAGCATTAAGAATGCAGCTGGGGCAGTTGTTCATAGGAAGGAGCGACGGAGTAGTGATGAGAAGGACACTTCATCTGAGAATGGGAGGAGGAGGTCAAGCTCAGCCACGGATGATAGTCAGGATGTGCATTTGCACCATGGTTCTGAGTGGGTGAAGGTTCGGCATTATGGGAGCTCCATGAAGGAGCTTACAGGTCTGTATTTGAACCAGGAAATACATGCACATAATGGTTCCATTTGGACCATAAAATTCAGTTTGGACGGGAAGTATCTTGCGAGTGCGGGGGAGGATTGTGTAATTCACATCTGGCAGGTAGAATGGAGAAAGAAGGGAGATTACATGATGGAAAGGGGCTTGGGAACATTAGATGATGGCACTTATTCTAGCCAAATAGCTGCAATGAACAATGTATCATCAGAGCCGTTTGCATTAGATTTGGACAGAAATAGTTCTGAAAAGAGGAGAAGGGCAAAGATTCATGGTACAAGAAAGTCTTTTAGTTTAGAGCATATAGTGATTCCTGAAAATGTGTTTACCCTGTTGGAGAAGCCATTTCGGACCTTCTATGGACATGGCAAAGATGTATTGGACCTGTCTTGGTCTAGTTCAGAGGTTAGCATTTCTTCTTACTTGGTACATTATTTCCTTGCTAATGTAATTTACGTGTGCATCAAATATCTCTGACTAAATTAGGTTTTATTTTCTTTGTTAAGCCCGACTAATTTCCAAAGACCATTGACTGTCTGATTTCCTTTTAAAGGCAGCCTGTTGAGTTTAAGTAGTGCAGTAGTTGTCATCACCGTAGGGCCATTCAAGTGTTAGGTTTCCGATTAGAATAGGTAAATAACCAAAACTTCTTCAATTCATTTAATTCAATAGCAAGAAGTGTCATAATGTAATTGGAATATGTTTTGAGAGAAAAGAAGGTTGGATCTTAATTTAAGTCAGAAATCAAATGTTTTTAAAATCAAAATATTAATTTAAATCATTCATTAATGTTAATTGATGTCAATTGCTTAATATTATGGAAATGAACCCTGTTGGAGATTATCAGACCTCAGGAATTTTGCTTTACGTTTCATATCTGATTTACTTGCTTTCCTTTTCCCTAGGGTCATTGAAATAAATTGTTAAAAAGATGGAGTGCTATTGATTCATACCTTAGCTCTTAGGATTATCTACAGGCAGATAATGAGAAGGTTGATTGACTGGTGCAGTCATGCTGCCTTAGGAACATGGAATCAAATGTTGACACATGCTAGCGAAATTTTGCTGGTATGTGTTGTTTTTTCCATTTATCAATACAATATCAAAATTGATGTTGACATGATAATTTTGTTTAGATATGAAAATTTTCCTTTCCATGTTTCTATTGATGCGTCACCAATTAGGTTGAAATTTTACCAACATATGTTGTTTTTAACCTCATCGAGGTCCTACATGAAATTTAAGTTGAATTCCTTGCATAGGAATGAATAATAAAAAGTTATTGAAGTCATCATTTGTCTATTGAGAATGTCAAGAATAAGTGGAAGACACACACCTAAACCTTAATACAACATTTATTTCAATAGAAAAGTTGTCAAAAACCAAAAATGATACATACTTTTTGTGTATCTTGTAATAAAATCCACATGTCTACTTCTAAAGTCCTTATGTTGCTGCAACTAGCTGTTTTGAGTCAGTTGTTTATGTTGTTGATGGACTTCAATTTTTAATTAGATGTGTCATTTTACGTGACATTTATGGCTGTTTGGGATATCTCAGTTTTCATAGTTGTTAAATAGGACATAAGAAACCTTATTTGTTTGGATGTTTATCATTATGCACTACAAAGTTCTACAGTATCATTTATCAAATAAATTTTATATTTTTTACTATTTATTAAATGTGATAACTCTTAAAAAAACATTATCATCACAACTCTTAAAAAAAAATAATCATCACATTAATATATGTTGAGAATTTGAGAATTGAGAGGAGAAAAACAGCATACAAATCACAAAAGGAACACAAGATTTACGTAGTTCACCCAATGGGTTACGTCCATGGATGGTGGAAGAAGGGAGGTGGTTCCACTATGTTCAAAGACAGGGTACAACTTCAAAATGGGACCTTTCCGAATTGGACATCCAAACAACTTGTCCAAGTCCTTATAGATGAGTACAAGAATAGCAAAAGACACTCATCATCAATGGTGACAATTAATGCATTAATTGTCACCCTACAAACTGCCTCCAAATAAATGTGAGGAAATGAATAGTTTCATCTTCCCCAATAAATCCAATTTAATGGATTTAATTCAAGACATTTAACAAATCTCCACCTTGTCTTGAATTTCAGCCTCCACCTTCAAGAGAGCTCCATGTTGAAAGAGAACTCCATCTTCAATTAGACAATTTCCCACCATCAATCCAAAAACATACAAATAGTTGTAGACATTGAGCAAGTCAAGACAATGCTTGAACTTGCTCTTGGTGACACCCTTAGTGAACATAGGGTTGTCTTGAGTTCTAATTTTCTACACTTCAATTCTTCTTTTGGATCTGAGGCAATGGTATCTCACATCTATGTGCTTGGTACAGTCATGAAATACTTGATCCTTTGTAAGACAAATGACACTTAAACTGTCATAGTAAATTTTGGTCTTCTCTTCATGCCACCCATAGTCTTCCAAGAGACCTTTCAACCAAATACCCTCTTTTGCTGCCTCTGTCAATGCCATGTATTCAACTTCAGTTGTGGAGAGAGACATCATTGGTTGTAATGTTGATCTCCAACTAACAATAGAGTTTCCTATGGTAAATACATAACCAGTAAGAGACCTCCTATTGTCAATATTTGCTGCAAAATTAGAATCTGAGTAACTAGTTACAAAACAATCAGATTTTGAACCATAAATCAGACCAACATTTGTTGTCCCTCTTAAGTAACGAAATATTCTTTTCATAGCTTGCTAATGAGCTTTGTTTGGATTGCTCATAAATCTACTTACCACACTTATTGGATATGCAAGATCGAGTCTAGTGCATACCATTGAGTACATAAGACTCTTAACAGCACTTAATAGGGAACTTGATCCATATAGGTTTTTTCTTCTTCAGATTGAGGAGCCATATTAACAAATAGTTTCAGGTTCCTCTTATAAGGAGTGTTGATGGCTTTTGCTTTTGCCATCCCAAATCTGGATAAGACCTTTCCAATATATTTTTGTTGCGAAAGAAATAATTTTCTAGTCCTTCTGTCACGATGAATCTCCATCCCAAGTATTTTGTTTGCAGCCCCAAGGTCTTTCATGTCAAACTCAACACTTAGAAGTCCCTTCAAATGTTGAATATCGGCAATTTCTTAAGTTGCAATTAATATGTCATCTATATATAGAAGTAGATACATAAACTTACCACTTAGGAGTTTACTGATGTATACATAGGAGTCATGAGAGCTTCTATGGAAACCAACATGAGTAATGAACCCATCAAATTTCTTATACCATTGACGTGGTGATTGCTTTAACCCATATAAGGATTTTCTAAGTTTGTAAACATGATTATGCTTGCTAGGATGAGAAAATCCGTCTGGCTGATTCATCCAAATATCTTTTTCTAAGTCTCCATGAAGAAATGCTGTTTTTACATTAAGTTGCTCTAATTCTAAATTTTGAGAAGCTACCATGGCAAGAAGAACTCGAATGGATGTGTGTCTTACCATAGGAGCAAATACTTTATTATAATCCACCCCTTCACGTTGGCTATACCCCTTAGCCACCAAACGAGCCTTGAAACAAATTCCAGAATTTTCTTGTGTTCCAATCTTCCTCTTGAAGATCCATTTGCACCCAAGTACTTTCCTATCTTTTGGAGAAAGTACCAGATCCTAAGTATAGTTCTTTTGAAGAGATTGAATTTCTTCTTCCATGGCTAAAGTCCATTGTGCAGCATCTGTACTTTTAATAGCCTCCATATAAGATGTGGGATCTAGGTCTTTAACGTCAATATCTTTAGCAACTTGGAAAGTACATGCAACTATACTCTCAAAACCATATTTCTAGGGTAGTCTTGCTTCCCTTTTTGGACGATCAAGAGAAACACTCCTAAATTGGAGTGGTTTTTCTTCACTGTTCCCTTTGTCAGATTCTTACTGAGAATGACTTGCAATCAAAGGAGGGGAGGAAGAAGAAGACTAGTCTCCCTCTTTCTGATTTTGTGAAGATTCAAACTCCACCTCTTCGACAACCTCCTTGCTATTCTTGTCAATTGAGTCATTTTTGTTATTCTGTAGCATGGAGATTTCATCAAATGTGACATTTCTGCTGAGAATTACTTTGTGACGAGACGGATCCCAAATTCTGAAGCCCTTCACACTCATTCCATAACCATAAATGCTCCTTTTCTTGCCCTTGGCTCAAGCTTTTCACTGTCCACATGAAAATAAACAGGACATCTGAAAATTTTCAAAGAAGAATAATTGGGTGCCTTTCCAGACCACACTTCATATGAAATTTTGTCATCAATGGCACTGGATGGACTTCTATTAACAAGAAACAAAGCTATTGTGATAGTTTTTGCCCAAAAAGAATTAGGCAATCTAGCATTAGTGAGCATACATCTAGCTCTCTCAAGTAAGGTGCGATTTAGCCGCTTAGCCACACCATTTTGATGGGGTGTGTCTTTCATAGTCCGGTACCTAATTATTCCAACATCCCTGCAAAACTCATTAAACTCATTTGAACAAAATTCCAAATCATTGTCAGTTCTCAAATATTTCACTTTCCTTTCAACTTGATTTTCTACCATAGTTTTCCATTGCTTAAAGAACTTGAATGATTCATTCTTGTGCTTTATGATGAAAATCCAAGACATATGAGAAAAATCATCAATAATAAAAAGGAAATACTTAGAACTGCTAAGAGATGCTTGTTAGGAAGGCCTTTAACAATCTGCATGAACATAATCAAGGGTCTTCTTGGTTGAATGCATACCTTTGCTGAAATGAACTCTATGCTTCTTCCCATATTGGCAATATTCACAAAGTCCAAAATCAATGACTTTGTGACCTCCAAACAAACCTTGTTTACTAAGGTGAAGCATTCCTTTTAGCCCCAAATGACTTAATCTCATGTGCCAAAGCATATTTTGGTTAGACTAATCATTTGTAGTTGTTGTTGCAATAGAACCAACAACTGTAGACCCTTGCAAAATATATAAGGGGCCATTTTTGACTCCTTTCATAACCACCAAAGTACCTTTTGTCACCTTGCGGAGTCCCCTACCACTTGAATATTTGTAGCCTTTGTTGTCTAAGACCATAAGGGAGATAAGATTCTTCCATAGTCGGGGAACATGCCAAACATTTTCAAAGGTCCTCACAATGCTATCATGCATACGAATTTTAATAGATCCTATGCCAACCATTTTGCATACATGATTGTTGGCCATAGAAACATTGCTTCCATCATGAACTTCTTCATAAGTATCAAACCACTCCTTGATAGGTGTCATATGATGGGATGCACTTGAATCAAGGACCCACCCTTGAGTGGAATGGAGGCCATCAAATGTTGTAAGGGCAAGATTAGCTTTCTTTTCCAATGTTCTGACTCCTTACAATAGTTGCACACGTCATTAGGGTTAGGATATTTTCCCTTTGATTTCTCTCTCCCTTTCTTCTTTTTCTCTAATTTGTCTGAACGACCTCTTTGAGAGTTTGAACTTGAGGTTGACAAACAAGAAGCACCACCACTCTCCCCATTCAAATTTGCAGCCATATAACGAAGTTCTTGGGTGTGCAAACTCGAACGAACTTCCTCCAATGTTACATAATCCCTACTAATAACAAAGAACTGAACAAAATTTTCATAAGATTGAGGTGAAGACAGCAACAGTAACAAAGCGGCATCTTTATCCTCAATTTTCACATCAATATTTCTTAATTCCATAAGAATATTGTTTAACTGATCAAGGTGTTGCTTGAGCGACGTACCTGCTTTCATACGAAGAAAAAATAGATGTTGCTTCAAAAGCAACTTGTTGGTAAGAGATTTAGTTATATAAAGACTCAAGTTTCAGCCACAATCCCACAACCATTTTTTCTTCAGCCACTTCAACAATTACTTCATCTGATAGGCAAAGTAAAATTGTTGAGTGTGCCTTCTCTTCCTGAGTTGCAAACTCGGCTTCATCCATATCTTGAGGCTTATTATCCATGAGAGGTGCCCAAATGCCTTGTTGCTTTAACAAGGCATGCATTTTGATTTGCCACAGTCCAAAGCTATTTTTTCCCATAAATTTATCTATCTTCACTGAATGTGAAGACATCTTGAAGATACAGAAAGAGAATAACCAAAATAAGTCTTAAAATCTCGCCAAAAGACACCTCTTGACCAAGAGATGTACACCAAGGGGTTGCCGGCCAAAACAGAGCTTCACAACCAGTAGAAGAATAGCAGCTAACAGCAACAAATGACCTCAAATTCTCCTCCCGAACGTGCTCTAATACCAATTTGTTGAGAATTTGAGGATTGAGAGGAGAAAAACAACACACAAATCACAAAAGGGATACAAGATTTACGTGGTTCACCTAATGGGTTATGTCCACAAATGGTAGAAGAGGGGAAGTAGTTCCACTATGTTCAAAGATAGGGTACAACTTCAAAATGGGACCTTTCTGAATTGGACATCCAAACAACTTGTCCAAGTCCTTATAGATGAGTACAAGAATAACAAAAGACACTCATCATCAATGGTGACAATTAATGCATTAATTGTCACCCTACAAACTGCTCCCAAATAAATGTGAGGAAATGAATAGTTTCATCTTCTCCAATAAATCCAATTTAATGGATTTAATTCAAGACATTTAACAATATAATAAATATTATTCATTATTCTATTACATATTTTATTTATTATTCATCACAACTTCCGAAAAAACATTATCATCACATTATTATAATAAATACTATACATTATCCTTTTACTTATTTTATTCATTATTCATTACAACTTTTAAAAAAATATTATCATTACTTTTTATTGTAAATTGTATAATTTCTAGAAAAATGTGAAATTCAACCCAATCCACCAAAACAGCCACCCAAACACTACCCATGGTAATACAATATTAGAATAATGGTATTAGTTTTATGATATGAAACATTTCTAAAGTAGAATGATTTGGTTGCACATTAAATTTGATCCATTTAATTTTGGAAGCGTGATGATTTTGGGTGATGCATTTAGCTATGTCTAGTATGTTGTGTAATATTTTCATGTACACAATTTTCAGCTTAACCTATATTTGTTTATCAATATCAGTTATTCCTGCCTATTGGGGAGGTGTTTGTGTATTCAAAAAGTGACAAAAATGAAAGTGAGGAAAGCAGGAGAATTTTAGGGAAATGTAAAGTAGGAAAAGGTACTTTCCTTTCCTTCACTTTCTTGGCATTTGTGCCTTTGGGGAGTTTATGTTGGATGAAATGTCTGATAAGGAAAGAGAATTGTTTGTATCGGATGGAATCTGAGGAAATGAATCTCAGATTTTTTGCTCCTTCAATCTTACGAAATTTCAACATTCTAACCTTACAAGGTTTGAAACTTGATGGAAAATTGTGTTCTACACCATACTTGTGAGAAGAAAAAAAAGAAATTAGAAAAGGAAGTAAAAAAATAAAAAGGAAAAATGAGAGAAAAAATAAATAAGAAAGGAAAAATAAGAAAATAAAAAAGAAAATAAGAAATGAAATAAAATGAAAATAAGAAAGATCAGGAGAAAATAAGAAATAAAAAAGAAGGAAAAAAAGAATATTAAGAAAAATAAGAAAATAAGAAAGGAAATAAAAAGTAAAAGGAAGATATGAAGTTTTATTTGAATGTTAGTGTACACATTTTTCCTAATTTTCAAAATAATCATTATTTTTTAAAATTTTCTTAACTTTTTGCCACGTGCACAAATATCCTCTTTTTTTTCTAATATTTTTGGTTTTCTATTTCTATTTCTGTTTGGATTTTCCATTTTCCATTTCGTTTTTGGAGTTTTTGTCAACAAATCGGCTCTTAGGGGGGTGGGTGGTTTGTGTGAGTTGGAATCTATTGGAATCTTTGGGAAAGGGAATAGTTAAAAAAGTTGATTTGTTAGAAAGTGATAGAATTTAAAATTTTTGGTATACCATTTAATGGATTGGTATATCAAATTATTTCTAGAATCAACATACTATTTCTACAAATGGTATACCAAACTTGGTTGTACACATAATTATTTGTAGAATTTTTATATCAGTTTTGTAAATGGTATATCAAATTTGTTTGTATATCTAAAATCAATATTTATAAACGATATCAAAATTTGTATAAAACACAACACTCCTCGTCCTCTTCCATCCACAACTTCTTCCCCAAGGAACTGACCTTGCTCAAAAATCAGCCTCACTGGATTAAAACCCTTGAACAAGTTCTCCACCTATGGTCCCGGAAGGACACTTAGGATGGGAATGGGGAGATCTTCCTTGACCTTACGTTCCCAATGTTTTCCTTGGTTGTGTGCACTAATGTAACGAGCTTTATGAGGTTGGGGAGGGGAGGTCAGAGACTTTCTGTCAGAATTCCAGGGGGACGGAAATCTCTGTTGCAGATCCTTTAATGCCTCAGAAAGTGGTGAAATTTCTTTCTGTCACTTCTTGGGCTGATGATAAGTATGCCAAACTTTCTTTTGCAAACTTCAGCATTGTCTTCCCACTTGGGCTGATGGAAACCCAGTTGATTTATGTAAACATATATTATCATGTTTTTAGTATGTTAGTTTTTAACATTATTATTAAAAAAGGCAAAGCCAGTGCACAGGGTTCTCACTGATGTGAGGTGAGGTCATTTATATGCAGCTTTATCTCACAAATGAAGAGGTTGTTCCTTAGGATTTGAACCTGTAACTAGGTTACAATAGGGTAATCTCAATATTGTGCCAAGGCTCATCCTCCCTCATAACATTATTGATAAACAAGAAAAACTTTAAATATGAAAAAATAAGGACATAATACTTGTAAAAGTGGTAATAAAGGAACGAAAGGTAAGAAATGCATGGATGGATGGTTGAGTTGAATTCGTATTTCTTGAGGTAATCCAAAGTGCATCTAGTTTGTCTCTGTCATCCACTTCTTTTGTGTTTGATCCTCAATAACTGGCATCTTCCCATGTTCCCACATTCCTCCTAATTCACCCTCAAATTTCAAATTCTTAAATCCTTTGCCATTTCATGGAAGGGGTTTTGGTATGAATGAAAACTACTGATGAAAGGAAAAAGATGCCATTTTATGCATGGCTTGTAGTTATGGATGCAAAATGGAGTGAATTTGCCAACGTCCAAGTTTGTGTTCAAAAGTTTCAAGTGCATATGAATGCATATTTGCGCAAGATGAGCCTTGACACACAAATAAGATTGTATTGTGACCTAGAGATCATAGTTTGAATATTAGGAAATATCACTTCATTTATGGAGGTAAGACATCTATGGTAAATAGGTAAAAAAGTTTATTGTACTAATAAATAAAGATACAACCTCATTATATAGATGTTACAGAGACATGACTAAAACTTTTAACCCATGTTAGATTATAACTCCACACACCCCCTCAAGCTGAAAGGTATATATTTATCATACCTAGTTTGTTACAAAGATTTTGAAACATACAAGGACTCATTCCTATATCAGCTAGTTCTTCAGAGGATGGTGTATAAGGAGTTGTAGTCACCCATGTTATAATAAAATCTTAAACATAGTGGCAGTTAATTTCAATATACTTAGTTCTCTTATAAAATGTTTCATTTTGTGCAATATATATAGTTGTCTGGTTATCATCATGCATGGACACTAGTTCTTGAACTTTCACTCCCATCTCATTAAGAAATGATCTAAGACACATCATTTCACAAGTTGTCTTAGCCATTGACCTATATCCCACCTCAGCATTAAAGTGGGAAATAACATTTTACTTCTTATTTCACCAAGTGACTAGGTTTCCCTCAACATAGTTGAGGTAGATTTTCTCTCTCTCTTGTCATCTGCATAGTTAGAATCTGAAAAAACTTCTATTTGCAAGTGTCTATGGGCCTTGTACACTAGGCCCCTACCAGGTACTCCTTTGATGTTTGTGAGTACCCATTGTGCACATGTCTAGGCGTTTTGTCTTCCTTTTTGTTAGTTTTCTTAGCATTCTTTTTTGCTATCTTATACTTCTATAAAGTTTTCTCATTTCTACATTTTGATAGGCTTTATAACTTTTTCTTTTCTTTTCTTATCTTTTGTACAATTTCATTCTACAACTTAACTTTCTTTATCTAGTGGAGCTAATCGACTTGACTTTGCACTCAGGCATTTATGACTTTATGTAGAGCTCCTGGCTTAAGAATGTTACATGTAGGGTGTGCAATGCTTCCTTCTCATTTTCTTTTCATTACACTCAAGTTTCAGTGCAACACATTGCTAAGAAGATTATGTTCCAATGAATTATTTTTATCATTCATGTTTGTAAGAGGTTGACAAGTTTTTATCACTAGTTGTCCACCCAATTATAACCCTCCCCTTTTATCCAAGTTTGGGAATGACTATGAAGGGATGAACCTCTATAGACAGTTAAATTATACCAGAGTATGGTTAAACAATAATAAATATGATAATATGATAACATGACACGATAAGTACATGCAATGATGCCTAGCAAACATAACATACATGCAATAGTTGTAGATTGGCTTTATCATTTGGAAATGTTAATTAGTAGATAATCAAAGAATCATTTCTATATAACATGCATGTAGTGGTAGATGTTAAGAATGCCATAGGGGTTGGCATTATGCACATAATACAAAAAGCCTTGAAATGAAGGATTTATATGTTTTCGATTATGTGCATAATGCTTCTATTGCTTCATTTTTGTTATAGAGAAATGATTGTTTGATTATACACTAATTATATTTTTCCATTAAACTCCCCCTGAACCCTTTTTTTAACGTCATTTACCACTTGTTTTTGTTTCATATAGGTGATTATAACATCAATCATTCACGAGAGTGCAATATGCTTGTTATGAATGATTTTGACAAATGAAAGAAGGGTTGCGGTCTTGTTGTTTTGGCCTTTTGGGTTTGTAGAATTGGGATAAAAAAATCACACTACCATTATTATTTGCCAAATTAATGTGTTCTGTTTTGAATGATTGAAATCTCTTATTGATGGAATTCTATTATGCCTAATGAACTTTCATGTTTATTTACAAATTTTGGTTCTTGTACTTGCAGCTTCTGCTTTCTTCTTCAATGGATAAAACCGTGAGGTTGTGGGATCTGTCTAGCAGTTCTTGTTTGAAAATATTTTCTCACAATGATTATGGTAAATTTTATGCACCAAGTGGCTTAATATCAAATGCTCAAACGATGCCTTATTTTATTTTTTTCATTCTAAAATTTTGCTGCAGTTACATGTATACAGTTCAATCCCATTGACGACAGTCATTTCATAAGTGGCTCTCTTGATGCTAAAGTTAGAATATGGAACATTGACAAACACCAAGTTGTGCACTGGAATGAACTGCATGAAATGGTCACAGCAGCTTGCTTTACACCTGATGGACAGGTTTCATTATGTGTCATAATTTACTTTTCATTGAGTGCCATACTGTATTAGACTTTACATTTCATGATTTTAATTTATAAAGGTTTCTAGACTTTCCTGCCTGCTGATCTATTTATTGTTTTTAGGGTGCTTTAGTTGGCTCAGACAAAGGGAGCTGCTATTATTTCAAAACGTCAGGTAGAACTTTTGAGAAGCTTATCTTGTGAATTTATGGGAGTTTGCCATACAAATGCTTACACCCACATCATGTGCATAGTTGATGTCAGAAGCATTTAGTTCTGGTCGTGTATGCCCAATTTTTCTAAAGTTACTATGTATGCCCTTATATTTTTTTTCATCCAGACCATAAACTACAGCAGAAAAGCCAAATTAACTTGCAAAACAAGAAAAAGAAATCACATATGAAGAAGCTCACTGGTTTTGAGGTACACAATTTCCTCCAAAAAAAACTGCTAAGAAAATTTTATAAAAACATGCCGGTGACCTTGTATAGAAGTGATACCTTCATGCTGCTTTAATCATCTAGTGATCTTTTTCATCACATGGTAATCTATAATTTTTAACAACTGAATTTTTCTCAAACAGTATGTCCCAAGGAGCTCATCAGAAGTATTCATTACTTCTGCAGATTCACGAATTCGAGTTGTGGATGATTTTCATCTGGTTCACAAGTTCAAAGGTAAGCAAAATTGTTGGTAAGATCTGCGTCATGGTGTTCAAAGTAATTCTTTTTTGGTAATGTCTGATTCCATTTTCTATCAAATTCTTAGGAATTGCTTTTCTGCAATCAACTTCTGGAGTTTTTGTGTCTTGTTGAAATCTTGCCTGCATTTTTCAAACTTGCAAGTTCCATGGTTCTGAAAATTCAGTTTTTGTCTAATGCTTTGTCTCGGTGCCCATTCCTTTTTGTTGAAGCAATCTACCAATTCTTATGAATGACAACGGAACGTGTTGTTCTTCACTCAACAGGAAGCTACCTAGGGAGGTTCTTTATGATAGCCTTTTTTTATCGACATACTTTCAAAAACCTATTGTCAAAATAATGTGAAATAGTGGGAGGGGAATCTGTAGCAACTAGAATGTTATGAACAGTACTTTGTTCTCATCTATCCTATGACGTGAATTCATAAGTTTGCATGTGAAGCGTTGAGTTGATTTGATTGTTAAATCAGGAAATATACAACAAAATTATCTCTATACTTCATGTCTGTGTTATCATTTTTGTCGATGCTTGGTATTGGTGGCCGGCATCACTAGTGTGCGATTCTGACGGTTCCAATGCTAGAACAATGTGCACCGTCATGTTGCCTTTTGATTTGATATTATAGCAATAGTGCTTTGTCCTATTCTGTGTTGGTTTCTGGACATCAAGTAGAATCCCATGGTAGTTGAATTTGATTATAGGGTTTTTATTATTCTCATTAATTTTCGGTTGGATCAACTTTCTGGCGTTGTAAATTGATACCAGCACAAACAACAGTGATTCCCGTTTTATCATTGCAGGGTTTCGCAACAAAAATAGTCAGATTTCGGCCTCCTTGACAGGAGATGGGAAGCATGTGATTTGTGCCAGTGAGGATTCCCACGTGTATGTTTGGAGATATGAAGCCGATTCTAGACCCAACAGAACTCTTGGTTCTGCTTCTATAACTCAATCCTACGAACACTTCCACTGCCGGGACGTATCAGTTGCAGTTGCTTGGCCTGGTACGGTCCCTGACAGGATATCAAGAACAAGCAGTGATGGCCAGAATGAGGAAGCTTCTCTCTCTCTGGGCTACCCTATGATTGCAGAGGTAGACACCCTTTTACATGAGACCGAGAGCATCACCAGTCCACAGCACCCTTCCGTTTCACCTGCAAACAGCAACCATTTCTCGGACAGAGGATCGGTAACATGGCCAGAAGAGAAGCTCATCACAATGCCTTGCAAGCCAAACTCCCATAGCATTGACGCTCTGGGCAGTGCATTCCATGGCAGGTCTGCGTGGGGGCTGGTGATTGTTGCAGCTGGACGCGGGGGAGAAATCAAAACTTTCCAGAATTTCGGGCTTCCAGTCAGGATCTGATGATTTCGGAACCGGTTTCCCCTGCCGTGCTGGTGCTCTAGTCAGTCCTCTACTGCAATTGTGTGTAGATAGCTGTGAGTGGATGTAAATCGTTAGGTTTGTAATATTCAGAGCCTTGCCCATTCATCATTCTCTTTGTGCAATTTTCTCACCCAAATTGCGGGGAAAAGCTCTTCAAGACCACACGTGGAAAAAAAAAGAAAAAAGCTCCAAAGATGTAAAGAACGAAAACAGTAGTGGAAATTGGGTTTCAGCTTTTCAGGGGACGAGGATTATTGTATTCACTCGCCCCAGTGTTGGATCTCTATGGTATATAAAAACGACGGAGCGCTTTTGTTTCTTCTGTAATCTGGAACACGCAGATCTCATCTGGACATCGATTTCCTTCCGATTCTGCAAAGATGGTGAGCAGATTGTGACTGTTTGTTGGGACTTTTTGCTTGTAAAATTTTAGGGAAACGCCTGTGTCGGCCACTTCTCTCTTTCTCGGGAAGAGAGTTGTCTCAATACCCGTACGGAATATGAAAAAGCATGTATGGTTCATGCAGTACCCGTTTCATTATCATCATTCCATTATTAACGGCAAATATTATATGCATGACTCTTTCGGAAGTGCGTACGTACTCGTCTACTTACCAACCAAAATTAGAATTTTACTTTTAATTACTTTTGCCTTCTACTTTGTGTATGGTAAATTTTTCTATATGATTACTCCGATATATTATTCATTGGACTCGAGTTGTTTGCAGACAAATGTTTCATTTGTCAATGGAAATCTAACTTCAATTTTGACAACTTCAAACAAGCTAAAGTTAAAAGTAGTTGTTTAAACGATATTAAAGTTGTATGGTAAATTATGATGTAAAAATGTGTGTATAAAGTTAAAGTCAAAATAAGAGTTTAATTAACAAACATGACCTAAGAGTTACGACCAAAGTTACATTAAGGATTATATGTGGTAACTTAGGAACATTACAAGGATTAGAAGATACTCGGAGTATGAGACAACTAAGGAGCAACATTTCCAAAGATAATTATCATAGTAGTAATAATAGTGGTAGTAACACACTTTCTCATTGAAGAAGGGGCATTTGGTTATTAAAGTGGTGGAAACGGCCTTGGATCTGGAAGAAATGACGGCAAAATCTGCGCAGCGGAAAACAGAAGTCGCCAGGATGAACGAAGACGGCAAAAAGGAAAAATCCCCAAAAATGTTATTCATCGGACGGGACATCGGCAAAAGTGAAATTTATACGTACACTTACGGCGAATCCAGGTCAACGGGGATCTGAAACCATATACAAAACAAAGTACAGAACAAAATACAACTCCAATAAAGTGAATCAGGACTACCATTGGTCTACTAATATCCTTCACGCAAATAGCTTTTCTTGTTTAAGGAATAGGTATCCAATTTCGAAATAAGTGGACATTGTTGCACTCACCCATATTTTTCAAGCGAATAAGTGGCCTACGATTCGTCCACCAATGCTAAATAATTAAGTAGACTACATTTTGTCCAAACATCTTCTTCGCGTAAATACCTCTTCTTGCCAGAGAAGTATTCAACTACAAAATAGGAAGATAATAGTTCGTTCTTCAAGTAGACTTGGAGAACCACAGAAGAAGGTCTTCCAACCATATATGTTCGCGCAAACCATCATTCTTGCCGAAGACTAGGAATCCGATTACTAATGATCTTCAGACAAAAGCAGAGTAAAGGAACAAGGAGGTCTGAGTTTGACGTCGCTGTGTGTGCTCAAGTGGTTATTCGACATCCAACCCACAATAAGAGGAAGGAAAGTTTTTGTGGAAAACATGGTCGATCATCTAGGCTATTTGTCTCCCAACCTGCAAGTAAAAGTGAGAAAATTAAATATCCAAAGGACCGACAAGAGAGGATTAATATCATCTAGCTCTTTGTCTCCCAACCTGCAAATAAAAGTGAGAAAATTAAATATCCAAAGGACTGACCGGAGAGAATTAATCAAAGTCTCGTTTAAGGTCAGATTCAATTAATTTCGAAAGTTAAATAAAATTAAAATTAAAATTAATTTTACGAATAAAGTTAAAGTTACGTGGACTTAAAGTAATTAAAATTTATATATTAATAGAGTTGAAGATCAACCAACTGAAAGCAATTTTAAAATTAACTGAATTTAACTTCACGTAGACTCAAAGTACTACAACCTACCAAAGGAAGGCACCATCAAACAAACCTTTATTTGAATTCACTGTATCTCTTCTTTAATAGAGTTGAAGATCAATTTTATTCTCTTAAGATGTGTAGAGTTTTTTAATTATATTTATTATACACTACAATAATATACGATAAATCAATAAAAAGTAATAAGATACATAATCAAGTTTACATATAAAAATATATACAGTAATAATGATATTTTGAAATTGTTAAAGAAAGATTTCTTTTTTTAAAAAGGCTCTCTCAAATATAACCTTACCACCTTAGTATTATTTAGTCGGTGGTGGAAGAAATTTGCGGAATCTGTCGTACTTTATTTATTTTTTAGACGTATATTTGTGTATCGATTACGTTTGCCCATGATTTGACTTGGCAACTGACCACTTCGGCATGGTCACGTTGACCTTGTATTTATTCATCACTTCTTTTAATTTCCATTCCTACCCCTCCAATATTTGAAATCTTGAAACACAATCGACGTCGGTGCCATCTATCTGTCTTTGAAAAATTTAAATGCCTTAAAAAGGGGACGTCATAAAAATATATTTTTTAAATCCTAGGTGTGTGGGTAGGTACAACAGAGCCTTCATTTTTATTTTTTATTTTAAAAGCAAGAGAGTTAGAGAATCTTCTGGGAAGCGAACAATCAGAAATTTTTTTCTAGATTTTTCAACATTTATGTAGGATAAAAAATTTAAAATTTCTGTTAGACTTTTCTTCGATATATGTAGAATGATTTTCTTGAATTTTCTGTGCTCATCTTTGAGAAAAATTGAAAGTTTTTGCCCCTTCCATCCTCCACCTTTGATTTACATCAGTTTCAAAATTCGAATTAAGGTTCTTTTTTTAAGACATTTATCATTATATATTATATTTTTTACTATACATTGTAACGTTATACAATATCATTTATCAAATAATTTTTATATTTTTTATCATTTTTTAATGTGACAATTCTTAAAAAAAATACTCTCAAAAAAATATTATTCATTATTTTATTACATATTTTATTCATTATTTATCATAATTTTTGAAAAAATATTATCATCACATTATTATAATAAATACTATATATTATCATTTTATTTATTATTTATTACAACTTTTTTTTAAAATATAATCGTTAATTTTTTTATCATCAATCATATAATTTCTAAAAAAAATATAAAACCCAACCTAACTCATTAAAACGCCAAGTCAAACAAAACTTAGTAGCATCTACTACTAGTTGTACTTATCATTAATTGCCACTTATGACAAGTAATAAAATTAATTTATTAATTTTTTTGTTAGATGTATTTTATTGATTTGATAATTTAATTTCGAATCTATGTTAAAATATTTAATTTTTACAAATTTTATTTACATCAATGCACAGATTTTTTGCTGATTTTTTACGACACGTAGAAATAAGCCTGCGATATTTTTTGCTTTCAGATTTTTCCAATGTATCACCCATTTAAGATATTTCTACGTTGGCTAATAATAGATAATCGAATTCATCTATTTTTATTTAATTTTTTTAAAAGTAAATCGTACTATTTTACACAAAGAGTCCAAAGAAAACAAGAGCTAGGTCTTTTGTTTCAACTCTACTTTAATTTTACATAAACTTTAATATCATTATTATCATAAAAATTTTAATTTATATATTTTTTATTACCTTAATTACTATATAAATTTAACTTTACTTATTTTACTAACTTCAACTCCCTCAGTATTTAACTCTTCAAGTTAGCGAAGCACTTACAAATAAGGCCTCAGTTAAAAATAACGTATATGTTTATTTTATAATTTAGGTAAATTAATTTAAAATTTGTTGACGGCAGATATTAGAAAAAGACGAATAGATATTTTTAAAAAATATTTATTTTAGATATAATTATTTTTATTAATAAATTACAAATAGATATATCTGAATCATTATTATTATATTTTAGCAATAAAAAATAGCGAATCAGACCGCGTTGCACGCAGTGGTGGGAATCTCGATACGAGAAATTTGTAGAAAAGGCCCTGCCGTTTATTTTATTCCCAACGCCGTCCTTCCGCGGTCTCCCCCATTTTGTCGTCGCACCCCACCCCACCCGCACACGAGATCTCTTCCGAGCGCCAGATCCGGAAGAAGACGGAGGCGACGAGGAGCTTTGCTGGAGGCGGAGATGACCGGGAATGGGATGATGCCCCCCGTTGGGAAGGGGAAGTACGTCCGGATGGACCCCGTGGGGGAGGGAGGCGGGGAAATCGATGGGTCGGCCGTGGAGGATAGGAAACTGAAGCAGAGGAACATCAGGAAGTACGTGCTCGCCTGCGCCGTATTTGCGTCGTTCAACTCCGTGCTTCTTGGATATGGTGAGTAAGAACTGTTTCATTCATTCATTCATTTCATTTCATTTCTTTCTTTCTTTTGTTTTGGAAAAAAAGGGGGATCGGGGGGATCTTGCCGGAGGAAGCTCGCGTCGTCTTTTATTTGTGCATATATTTCGTGCTGCTGTATTTCGTAGTCGAACATAGTGGATTCGTAGAAAACTCGACTCGTACCGTTAGCTAGTAATTAAGATTTGTTTTCCGTTATCCTGGGGATGCATGGTGATTAAGAAGTAGGAAATTGTAATTAATTGGGTGAAGAGGAAGGAAAAACGACCAGATCTTGTGTACAATACTTATGCTTGATAGCTAGTCATATGCTTTCTTTTATCTTCATGTGCTAATTATTAGCATTTACATGGTGATGGCAGAGTTCGGTTGGTTTTTAAAAGCATGCTGTCGCTGCTAATGTATGTATCGATTTGAGAAATTCTTTATACGGTCAATTGACTCAATTGGCGGGGAAAAAAATTATTTGGGTGTGATATGTGTACATTAGTTGTCGTTTGTTCTTTCATATTTGCCTGTTGAATGTTCATTGGTAAAATCTAGTTTTAATGTTTGGTGTGGCGCCTGTTGCAGATGTGGGTGTTATGAGTGGTGTCATTCTCTTCATCCATGAAGATCTAAAGCTTACGGAAGTTCAACAAGAAGTATTAGTTGGATGTTTGAGCATTGTGTCACTCGTTGGGAGCTTAGCGGGTGGGAAAACAGCAGATGTCATTGGCAGGAAATGGACCATGGGTTTAGCTGCCATAGTCTTCCAAACTGGTGCTCTAATAATGACCGTTTCTCCTTCTTTTGGTTTATTGATGGTAGGCAGGATTCTTGTGGGGATCGGCATAGGGTTTGGGGTGATGGTTGCTCCTGTATACATTGCTGAGATATCACCATCTGTTAGTAGGGGGTCTTTTACATCCTTTCCTGAGATCTTTATAAATATTGGGATTCTTCTTGGTTACGTCTCGAACTATGCCTTCAAAGGTCTTTCAGCACATTTAAGTTGGAGAGTGATGCTTGGTGTTGGAATTCTCCCATCAGTCCTTACAGCTTTCGCATTATTTATAATCCCGGAGTCTCCAAGGTGGCTTGTTTTGCAGAATCGTATAGATCAGGCAAGGTCGGTGCTGAGCAACATTACTGAGACTGATGAAGAAGTTGAACTGAGACTAGCCGCGATTGAAGGTGCTGCTGGGAAGGCAAATGGGGAATCTACGAATGAGGACAAAGCAGTTTGGCGGGAATTTCTGAGACCTTCTCCTCCTCTCCGCCGAATGCTTATCACAGGAATAGGCATCCAATGTTTTCAGCAGATCACAGGTATAGATGCAACAGTGTATTACAGTCCAACCATATTCAAGGATGCAGGGATTACGAGTACAGCCAATCTTCTTGCTGCAACAGTTGCCGTTGGGTTCACCAAAACTATATTTATATTAATTGCAATAATTCTAATAGATAAAGTAGGAAGGAAGCCACTGCTATATGTTAGCACAATTGGAATGACAGCATGTTTAGTAGGGTTGAGTCTTGCTCTATTTTTTCTCTATAATGAGATTGGATCAAAAACAGTTGGAATCACGATTGCTATTCTGGCAGTTTGTGCGAACGTTGCATTCTTTTCTATTGGAATTGGTCCAGTTTGTTGGGTTGTGTCTTCTGAAATTTTTCCTCTGAGATTACGCGCTCAGGCGGCGGCAATGGGTGCTGTTGGAAATCGGTTATGCAGTGGCATTATTGCACTGTCTTTCCTTTCTGTTACCAAAGCAATAACAGTTGGAGGAACATTCTTCATCTTTGCTGTATTTTCATTTCTCTCCATTGTATTCACGTATAAATTTGTTCCTGAAACCAAGGGTAAATCTTTGGAGGAGATCACGGTGATGTATCAAAGTGAATGGGGCCGGCAAGGAGCTGAAGTAGAGCTTGAGGATGTGAAGAATCTGGTGGACAAGAAGCCAACCGTTTCTAGATCTGATTCGGCAATCTAATCTCTCGTAGATTGCATTAATCTGATCTGCTATCTTTGCTTCCAAGTGAGTTATTGCAGTTAATTATTTGGTGGCCAATAGCCACTCTCCTGCAGAAGCATCACCAATTCTTTTAGCCTCACGTACAAATCTGCTGCAGAATTGCTTGATAAAACTGAATGAGATTGTCAAAATTATCATAGTTCTTGCGTATCCTTGTTTAATATGAGAAATAGGCTTATGCTATACGCTACAATATTTTTACTTGTGGATGATATCTACATGAAAACAACTTCTTGTGGGATGAGTTTCTCTGGAAAATTCAATACAAACACATTAGATGAATTGCTTTCTCCCCAGTTTTCACTGTAAGTGTGCCTACAGGGTCGGAAATACTTGTTTGTAATCAGTTTTACATTCAGTTTTTTTTTTAAAATTTTCCCCCTGTTTTACCGTAAAATACCCAGTATTACTTTCTTGTAATATGTTGTTTTATTGTTCATCATGTATCAGTTAAAATATAAATACCTCAAGGGTCCTGTGACCCATCAGCAGGTTTTCCTCTCTCTTCTGCCACTCATTTTTTTCCCAAACATTTCTTCTTCCTCCCTCGCACGAATCTTGTACACGCCACTCTGACGACCATCGATGCTTGCAAAGGATTGATTTTGACATGGTCTTAGGGCCCATGTGCTAGATTGGTGGAGATCTCGACTTCCATGGCGAATGATTGAGACTGTTATTGACTGGGTGATGATCTGAAAAGCCAGCGTTTTTCCTTGTCAACATTAATTCGTTTCTCTGTGGTAAAATCGCTCATATTTTGCTCTTCTTTATTACTCTTTCGACATGGTGGTCCAATAAAGATAATTCCGTTGAATCTAGGGAGGAGCATTTGAATTCCTATTTTATACATCTTATAATCCGAGTATGATTTTGGTCACCAAACCCTCTCTTCTAATAAAAATTTGGATTTGTTGATGGCATTGAATATCCTCTTGGAACTGAGGATCCCATTAAATACAAAAAATGGTCTCATTGCACTGATTTGGTGTTATATTGGATTCATGATTCCTTGACCCTCAAGATTGCTATAATAGTGTTATTTTTACTGATAAGGCGTACATTGTTTGGGTTGAGTTGAGAGATAGACTGCTTAAGGAAATAGTCCTGCAAACAAACGTTACTTTAGACTTTTTGAATCAAGAAGGCAAATTATTTCCCTTGACCAACAACTGACTGAGTATCTTAGCCTGTGGTACTAAATTAAAAACCTTGTGCGATAAGCTAGTTGGATATTTACACTACCCTTCTAGGGTATGAAGTTTGTGGTGGAGGCGGAACAAAAGGAAAATGCTAAGAGGCTTATTCAACTTCAAGGGGAAATATGTTTTACTTATGGATCCATTACCCAACATTAAATGGCCTCTGCTTTTTTTATTCTCCCAGGGGGAAAACAAAGTGCCTATCAATTTAAGCAATGTGAGGTTGTGGCTATGGCCATTAATAGAATTCAAGATCCAAAATAGAACAATGGGAGCCTTAAAGATAGTAAATCTAGTAAAGGAAACTAGATTAGCAAATAGAACAGGAGTTGACCTATTTCTACTCACTGTGATGAGATTGACCATAGCATAAGCTTCACAAAACTTATCCTGGCCCCAAAAAAACTGCTCAAGGAAATATTGCTAAAACCAGCATGCGCAAGAGTGGAGCTCAAGAAAAGAAAGGTTCCTCCTACCTTTGCATAGGAGCAATGTCAGAAGATAATCAACTTAATTCAAGATTCTTTACAGGGAGCTTTGCCCTTTGCTAATGTTGCAGGTAGGATCCATTGTTTTGTCAACACTACTAATTAACATAGTTTTTGGATGTTAGACATTGGTACTTTTGAACATATGTGTAATGATTTGAATTCACTAGGTAGCATTACATATATTAATCAATTAATTGAAGCCTATCGGACTTCCTAATGGACAGTCAATACGTATAAATCAAATAGGCAAAATTTCATTAACTTCTAATATTGAACTAAATGATGTTCCTTATGTTCTAAATTTTAAATTTTATTTACTGAATTGTGCTTGGCATTTTTACCCTTCTTGTGCATTATATAGGATTTGGATAAGAAGGTGATTGCTTTAGGTAAAGAAGTTTATGGCATTTTGTTGATGATTTTTCTAGATTTATATGGATGTCCTATATGGTTAATAAAATTAAGGATTTTTTTAGTTAAAAACTTCATTATTAAAATTATGATCTGAGCAATTGTGTTTCATTATTAGGAAACCACGCCTAAGTGTTAGGTTTTATTATTTATTGAAATCAAATCACCATCGTCCAAACTGCATGGACACCTTTTTTAAGAGCTAGTTTGTAGATCAAAAAATGTTTTTTCAAGAAAACGAGGAAAATATGAAAAACAATGGAAAAAGAAAATGAAGAAAATAAATTTCATTTTACTATTTTGCTGACGTTTGTACATATAATAGAAATTGATAAAAATCGAAATTCTAATAAGTGTTGGTATAGTTGATGAAAAATGATAAAAATTAAAATTTAAGTATTTATACGTGTAACAGAAATTGCAGAAATTTATAATTACAAATTATAACTTTCAAAATGCGAGGTTTCTTTCCCTAATTTTTAAGATTTCATTTTTATAGTTTTTTTTTTATTATTGTTCTCATCTTATCGTTACTCCGTCTTACTTTCATATATATTTTTTATTTTTATCATTATTATTCTTATAATGCGTTTATTATTCTTTTTTCCCCCCACATTCTTCCTTCTTTCTCGATGGTAGCCTATAAATCATCTGTTTTTTTCCTTCGACGACGTTGGTGCTTAAGTAGACCTGTTAGTCGTGTCGTTTCTTTGTGTTGGCATGGTACTATTCATGTCGTATCGACACAGCCTATATTACCAATGGGTTAGTTTAGGCACGACTTGTGGCACGAAAAAATACTATTCGTACCGGTTAATGACACAAGTTTGACCAGCACGATTCTTCTCGGGACCCGACACTGCGACTTGGCAGTCAGTCCAATGACCCGGCAGCCGACCCAAGACCCAGCGGCCCGTCTCCCCTGTCAGCCGCACGACCTATTCACAGTTCACCATATCCCGCCCATGCGACCGTTCACCTCGTGGTCCCTGTCGGCTTGCACAGCCTTCCACTTTTCCCCCTCGGGCCTCGCCGCCTCCAACAGCCCACTTGAGCACTTCTTTCTTCGTTGAAGAATCTTCGGCTCTTCTTCCCGAGACGGCGGGACCCGATGCTGCAAGCCGACTGTCGGTCCAATGACCTGACGACCAACCCAATGACTTGGCTACCGACCTAGGCACGGTTCCCTAGCCTGCCTGCCCGCCCGCACATACCGACCATTTAACCATCAATATTTAAATTTAATTCAACAATCAACTATCAACATGACAACATTCAACATTCAAGACTCAAGTATTCAATAACTTAATAAATGAGACAATTAGACAACAATGCATATAATTAAATTAAATTTTTATTTATTAATGAATTACATATTTTATATTTACATTATTACAAATTTACAATTACATTTAAACAAATTTTACAATAAAATTAAATTACATTTTAAAAAAA